>VZUI01035812.1:0-12991 GCA_013401135.1 Cettia cetti | reverse complement strand
TTCTGCAGAAAAAAAAAAAAACAAAAAAAAAAAACAAAAAAAAACCAACCCACACAGGATTAAGTCGTCATATATATAAAGATATTACATAAATTAGATTTAAATAACATTATCTTAAATTATTAGCTTGTCATTGCTAGTGACCACTTTTGAGAAAAACAGGTTTTCTAGCCTTTCATATTGATTTATGTTAACCACTAACCTCAGTGTCTTTATAATTCAATTCAAATCTGTAATGAGTCAGACCTGTGGAAAGACCTGCTCAGAATGAACAGTGACAACGTAGTTGAAATGCTGCTCATGCCATGGAAACAATGAAGTGTGACACTTTGTCTTTTACATCTGGCACAGGTTTACTGAGAGTCATTTATTCTGTTTTCCAGAAAGGCAGCAATACAGATAGAAGAATTAAAAATTTACTTTAGCGGAGTGCAAACTATTTCTTTGCCTTTTTCACAGGTATATTAAGCTGTTTTCTAAATTGATTTAGTACCTTGAACATTCATTTATTTTAAGCTTTTCCTGCACTGAAGTCTATACATAGCCCCCTTTGAAAAGTTTCGATGACATTTAAGATGCATCTTATAAATATTTTTCCTTCTGTTGAAGTCTATCTCCAAAATACCTTTCAGTTTGCTTCTGTTGAGGTATTTAGCCATGAATACAAGAAACCAGAAACATGGATAGAAAACAAGATAAATGTTTCAGAAAATTCAATGATCACTGTTTTTCTATAATATAAATTGATCTAGAGTAAATAATTGTGCCTTATTTCTTTAAAATATAGCATAATATTAACACAAAATTGCATATGCATTTTGCTCATGCTAATTTTTTAATAAAATAATATCCTTAGATCAAAATTTTATGCATTCACTTTCCAGAAATATTTTAATCTCTGACTCATATTTCCTCAAGCCTAATATGTTTTAATATGGTGCTGGTTTCTACAGTAATGTAGAGCTCTAGAAGTTCAGATTTCTCCTTAATAAGGGATAATTTAAAGGATTAGATTGCATTCTGCATCTTTACATCGTAGATTAAAAGACTATTTTCAAAATTTTCAAGGGCCTAAAGTCAGATTCTATCTTCTCTTAGCTCCATGATATAACTTTTTATTAGACATGGGACAATAGAGGTACATCTCTACTTAATTATTTCAAATCAGCAAGCTAATGAAGTGAAATCATTTAAGACCACACGTGGAATGCAGTATTGTTCACGTTAGAGAAAAGATATGCAGGCAGTATACTGCAAAAATAATTTATAAATGTAGAACCAAACCACTGATCCAAATCAAACAAGAAATATTAATTCTTCAGTAGGTCACAAAAGCCTTAAATAAGAGCCTTGCTCCAATCCTCATTTCTGCAGGATGTTTCTGGATCCCTCAGAAGAAAAAACCCCTGAAGCTGATAATTTTGAATTTATGGATCTTCAGAAGCATAAAATAATAATAAATAAATGTATTCTAAACATGTTTGGTGCCAATTCTCCATTCTGAATGGTTCAGCTCAAAGGTCTTATGATCCATGCTACAATTGCTTGTTGATTGTGCTTCAGCAAATGACAGGCAACTGTAATCAGGAAGGGCTCTAATCAGACAGTTACATATGTGGCATCCCTCATGCACGATATTGCAGGAAATAACTACATCTAGCATTAGAGAAACCTTCCAGTAGTATCTCTGAGAGTCTTACTCCACTATTCAGCTGTAGAGAAACAAAAATAGTAATTTGGGCTTCAGGTGATTATTGTATACTTACTTTTGTAAAATTGAGATTTGACAGCCGTAAGATTTAATATTTTCAGCAAATTATGCTAAATTTTAAAAATATAGTTTGGTTGAAATTACCTCTCAGACTTCTACATTTCCCCTTTGGCTCAAGTTATTTTCCACTTATACTTATGTCAACTTTGGTCCTCTAACAAAAGGTTTAATAAAAGGCTTAACAAAATAGAAGTTACAAATTGAAATTTCAAAATATTCATGTCTTCTTAAATTTGGCATATAGTAGTTCAGTGCTGCCAACAAAAACCGGGAAACCCACAGATTTTTCAATTTTTCTAGCTGGAAAGCAAAGCTCTCGAAAGCTTAAAAGTGAAACAACTGAACATGCTTGTTCAGTCATTTCATGGGTTTGGCTGGGATAGAGTTAATTATCTTCATAGCAGCCTGTAGGGTGCTTGTTTTAGGTTTTTGGCTAAAACAGTGTTGAAAACACACCAACATTTTTGCTATTGCTAAACAGAGTTTTCTCAGTGTCAAGGCCTACTTTGTTCCTCACTGCGCCCCAGCAGAAGGCTGGCATAGGGCAAGAGGCTGGGAGGGGACCAAGCCAGGATATTCACCTGAACTGACCAAAGAAGCTTTCCAAAACATTTAATATCATGCTCAGCAATACAGCTAGGGATGGATTTCTTCCAAAGCAGTTATTGCACAGTAATTGGCTGGGCAGTGGTCTACAGGTGGTGAGTGATTGCTTTTTAAGTTTCTTCTTTCTTACTTCTTTAGTTACTTTTGCCCTTCTAATTCTCTGTTTGAAGAATCTTTGAAGGGCTTGATTTGACATGCATGTATTTGTCATTAAAATCAGCCACATGGGGTTTGATTGCAAAAGTGCAAGTGCTTCCAAGGTGATAATTGCAAATTACAAGTATTTTTCTTGGTTCTAAGTACGTAGCATCTAGAACTGTTGTATTCTATTGATTCACAGATAAGATTATGCTGCATATTCCCTGTGGCTCTGCGTTAATTAAATATACCATTGCATTTTAATTTTTATTATTATTGAGAATCTAATTGGCCTAATATTTACAGTGAAATGAAAAATTTAAATTATTGATAGCCTAAACACTGATAAAATAAATAAATTTAAGGTTAGATTACCCAGTAAATAATATCTCCAAGTGTCATTAGTAATGATCTTTCTTCCTTTTTTTCCAACTAAGCGGTTCCATGGCACTGCCTTTATTTTCTGTAAGCAGTTTATTAATGCCTCTCTTTCCATACATTGTAATTCCCTTGCCAAAGTAAGTTGCCAATATTCACCAACATCTTCGTTAATGTATCTGAAAATTATTTTAGGAACTGATTATTTGATCCCAAAGCCTGGATGATATTTGCTCAATCTTTTTGGAAATGAGCAATTAATTAACTGATCAATTATTTTACAATTCCAAAATCCCAAATGAATGAAAGAATTTAGAAATTCAGAAGAAAGAAGCAGACTGACCCAAAACTAGTGTAATTTTGTATCAATTCTTCCTACCTCACATTTGTGAAGTTTGAAAAATCTATGGTGCTACATGCCAGAGTTGAAGCATCAAGGCAAACCCCACAGGGGTATATGGCTGTCAGAAACACCTACCTTGCACTGTGTGCAAAATTAAAATCTTAAGAAGAGAACAGAGGGCAGATAGGAGAAAATTAAGCCCAGGAAGACATGAAAAGCTTCCAAACAGCAAACAGGAAAGTCAAGAATAACTGCAAAACTCACAATTCTGCAATCATAGTATTTACAAAAACTCTCAGAGCACATTCTTTTTGCTCAAGTGCATGGGATTTATCTCTTGGCTGTGGATGTAGAAAATACAATGAAGGTTAGCTAGTTTGTTTGGTTGTTTAAAAAATCTTCTTGTAATACCCAAGGCCAAGTACCTGAACTCAGAGTCACAAACAGAAGGGATTTCTTTCAAACACATACATTCATTTTAGTTCTTCTGTCTTGTTCAACTATCGAAAATTTTTAAACTTGAAATCTGAATGTTTAGCTCTAATGGACAGATAATACTTGCCAATTGAATCTCTGCTAGCTGCTTGCCCCTGCTTAGTTCCCTCAGTGCATTAAATCCATGTACCTGTGTCCCAAAACTCCCGCCTCAAAAGCTCCACTCCCATCTGCATCCCAATCTTTCTCACCATCTACTCTGCACTTCCAGTGTCCAACATGCATCTTCTGGAGCCAGAAATGATAGCTACAAGTTGCTCAAGAGCTGTGGAACCTTTTTCTTATGTTTACTTCATTACTCTAAGCTCTTAAGACATGCATTAAGTATTGAAAAATGAGTTATTATTGGAAGGAATAAGTTACATACATGACAGCAGACTACTGTCCATTAGCAAAGATTTATCCTCTCTGCCTAGATCATATTTTCCAGAAACAGAGAAAAAAGCTTGTTTCAGGTAATAGTGAACTAACTTTTGGAAATGCTACATATTCAGATCTCAAAATTTTCAGAGAAGTAAGCATCTCATTCTCTCTTTCTCTTGTACAATTGATAAACATTACCTTGGAGGTACTCAGGTTTTTCCTTACTTTCTTAACAATCAGATCCATAATTTGTTATCACTTACAAAAAAGATAATTATTATTTTTTACCTCTTAAAAGAAAAGTCCCAGAATATAATTCTACACATACTTGAACTAAAAGCTTCTAATTAAAAAAAAAAAGGAAAAGTAAGTATATCTTGATTTTCTACTGAAAAAGCAGTTAAAAATCAACTTTTGGTGCTTTCAATTAAACTACAGTAATAGTCTATATTTATTGACCTTTACTCTCTGATTTTCCTAGTTTAAACTCTCACCTCTATAAATACTCACTTTTCTTGTAGTGTTACAGGAATTTTCTCCCACAAAATGTTTCTATAAATGGAGATCTGTGGATCTGTAATTACCTCACAAAATACCTTCCAATCAATGTTTGTGCTGAAAGGAGGCCATCAGAAAATTAATAATGGGGTGCTAACAGAAAAACTGCCATTTTCAAGCCAAAAAAACAGATTTAAGTACAAACCTAGGTTGTGTCTGCCAAAGCAAAGAAACAAAATAGCCTGACTAGCTGGATTTGCATTGATTGTAAAAAATAAACAAAAACTAGGAGTGATAGTGGCTCTTTTAAAAGAATGTGGTTGATAGTATGGTAGAAATCACTGTGGTTACAGTAGTCTGTATGAGATGCTATCAAGCTGGAATGTAGATAAATGCTGAGATTATATGAGAGGGCACATACTTTGCAAATTTGAATATTTTTATTTTGTACAAAACCACTGACATTTTGTACTTTAGTTGTTTAAGTAAGTGATTAAGATTTTAACAAATTAGATTGATGAATAACTTGTATATTCTGTTTCCAGCTTTCTCAAGTATTCCAGTGTTAGTTATTTTTTCTCTACATCTATTTTCAGTATCCATAGGAGACAAATGCTCAAGCAGATGTTAAATTGTATTAAATTACCAAAGTATTTTTATACATATAGAAATATTGATATTTGTTTTAAGAATCTTATTTGGATCAAAGGAAAAATTACTAAGAAAAATTAAAAGTTAATTACTTTGTAACACTACATTTTAATCACAAAGTGCAGAGAATCTTCCTCCTCTAGGAAGATTCCAACCCAACAAGAGACTCCCTCAATAGCTTTTTATATTCTGGAATTTTTTTTTACACAATGAGTATGTGAACAATTTATTTTTAAAATTTCCTTCCACAGTATCTAGGAACAAGAATGTGATTTGGTAAGGGAAATTTTACAGTATAAAGCAACTTTTTTATTCAAGATGATTGTGAAGATCTCTTATTGTTTTAACCCACCACTACTGCATTAATAAGGGGTTCCCTTTTTGGGTTCCCTATGGATTATTAACAGCAGTGATATATTTAAAAAAGCATCCTAAGGCAGGTATCTGGTGAAGCTTTTTAATAAACAGTAAGTGTATTACTCAGAATGTATTAGAGTTCTCAGTATGCAGTGTTCTTTAATTCCCCAGCATAACAAGTTTCACATTCCAGACTCAGCGTAGAAATCATATATTCATAGAGCAGCTTGTGTAGAAAGAGCCCTTTAAAAGTCATCTAGTCCAATGCCTCTGTAATGGGCATGCATATCTTCAATGAGATCAGGTTGATCAGAGCCCCATCCAGATTTGAATGCCTCCAGGGACAGCGCAACCATCACCTACCTCTCTGGTCAGCCTGTTCCAGCATGTCATCACCCTGGGGATTTATCACTGAAGCAGCTACAAGCTAAATGTAAACACATTGCTATACAAATATTGCCACTGTTAGAGACCCAGGAACAAAGAACAAGAGAAAAAATTACTTAATATGAGAAATTTTTTTCTCTTTTATACATTAGAGAAAACTGGAGTGCCATGAGTCAGCTCGATACAAACATAAGTTAAAAAACTGCACTGTGGGATTTCTGTCTGGACAGGAGACTTTTTATTGATGTCTGCATGATCATTAAATATAGGAGTTTTCACGTACTAAAAGAAAGTAGTCCTATTTGTTTTAAACCTAAGCGAAAAATTAGATGCAAGAGCTTTCTTCTCAATATAGCAGCTAAAGGAAAAAAATAATAACAATAACTTGCTAATGGCGTCTGAGAAGCATTGATTTTTTTGTTACTTTCTCTTTCTAATAATGCTATCAAACAGCTTCTGGCTAGGGAAGCTTCCTTTTTCAAGGGTTCTGCTTTCTTTCTCAGCTAAATGCAAATTTTCCCTAGGAAGAACCTTCCTAGGAGGAACCATCACTGTAAGGTATAAGTCTGTAAACAGTGTCTCTCCTTACAGTGGTGAGCAGGAGCTCCTAAACCAGTTTTCTACCAAAATCCACAGTTCTCATGACCTCCCAGCTTTCAGATAGTATTCTTTTCTAGTGTGTTATGTTTGCCAAGAACTCTCCTCCCCTAGAGGGCTGAAAGTGCTTCTGATACAGTCTCCTGGTACCTGCTGTCTCCCTATATGGAACAGAACATCACACTTCAACAACCAGTAGGCCTTATTTCTGAAAAGCTAAAATTTATTCCCGACTTAAAATGCTTTTTTTTACAAATAAATATAAAAATAACTTAACAACCATTCATATTTATTTATATCTGGTTCTTATTGTTTAAATGAATAACACAATATTTTAAAGGCAAGGTCACAGTTCTTTAAGCAAAATAATAGTACAGTAAGTCTCTCTACTAAAGCTTTTGTTACCGGTTGGATGATCCTAAAATACAAAGAATCAATGTCATTCAGTTGCACAAGTCCTAGGACAGAAGAAAAAAATATATTTATATCTCTGAGCACACTGTAACTCCCCACAAACCTCTGACTGCTACAGTACATAAACTGACAAGACAAAAGCGACAAAAGCATCACTCATCTAGGGATTCAGACAGCAAACATAAAAAGCTGTCCTGGGTCAGATTATAGGTCTTTCTAGCCCAATATATTGTCCCCACAAATGTACAATCATGATTGTCCTGGAAAAAAAATATTCAAGGGGACACTCAGAAATAATTTTATCCTTCTTACATAGTATATTTGTTAAGGCCTTGACACAAACCAGAGGTCCATTTTGCTAAAGAGGTTTCTTTGGGTGAATCCATGGAATAAAGGCCCATTGAATTCAGTCACTGTTTGAATACTCACAAACTTCTAGTGCCTACAACATTTCGAGGCAGGAATTTCCATTGAACCTGTTACCTGTTCGAGTCATTTGATGTATCATGGTTCTTGTATTGGAAGAAAGAGTGAGCAGTCATTGTATATTCACCTTTGTATTCACCTTCTCCAAGCTGCTCATTATTTTACAGTGCTATGTTATAAACCCATTCAGCTGTCCCTTTTTTCTAAGTTAAGAGAAGTGTCCTACTGAATTATTTCTGACATGGAAGCCATTGAGTATGTTTGATCGTTCTTTTCTGAAGCATGTTTCAAACACCTCCTTAAAGGTGCATTTACACTCCTATCAATGATCTTGCCATTTTAGCCCCTTCCACCTTTCCTTTCTCCTCTATAATGAATAGAATATTTTTCTGCTACTGCTTTGCCACCACCACAAATCTACCATTCCAAGTTCTATCAGTCTCAGTGCATCCAAACTCCTCATGATAAAGCATCACAGAATTGTTTATCTTGGAAAACATCTCCCAAGGTCACTGAGTCCAACCATTGACCTAGCATTGCCAAGTCCACTTACAAACCATGTCCCTCAGTGCCATATCTACACAGATCTTAAACGCTTTCAGGGATGATGACCCAACCACTTCCCTGGGCAGTTTGCTCCCTTTCTTTGAAGTAATTTTTTTCCTAATATCTAATGTAAGTTTCCCCTGACACAACTTGAAGCCATTTCCTCTTGTTCTGTCACTTGTTACCTGAGAAGAGACCAACCCCCACCTGGCTATAATGTCCTTTCATGTAGCTGCAGAGGCAATAAGATCTTCTCCTGAGCCTCCTTTCCTCCATGCTAAAAAATCCCAGCTCCCTCAGCCATTGCTTACAAGACTTGTGCTCCAGAGCCTTCACCAACTTTATTGCTTCTCTTTATACACGCTTTAGCACCTCTGTGTCAGATGTTAACAACAATAATAGAGGTTTTGCTGGCCGTACATATTACAGAAATCTTCCACATATTTGCCTACTGAAGAACAACCAGGTTTCTAAGCTTACTGTTCCCCAGTGACATCCCACTCTAAGGTCAGAGAATCACAGACGCCATGGACATACATCACATGGGCTGCATGGTTTTAGGGCCTGTGCTGTGTGATCATCCATTAGTTAATTCTCCTGACTGATAACTCCACCTCCAGCTGTCAACAATTTTTTGCTTTTTCAATACTGACAGTAGATGACTCCTTTTTCAGGAATAAGACTAACCCATTTTGTCCCTGACAACCCACAGATTTATCCTTCAAAGGAGAAAAGAAAAATAAATGCTGCAAAGCATCTCATTGGAGCTTTGGTTGCAATCACCAGCAATAATATACTGCCTTATTGTTAATTAAACATTTCCATCTTTAGTATTTTCCTTTACTAACATTCTTTATATCATCCTCAGCATCACAGACTCAAGGCATTACTCTTTTGAACAGTTTTTGTCGTATTTCCCTGTCACTTAGGCGGGGGGAGAATGTTCATATTTCCAAGCAGAAACTGTGGTTCAAGAAAAGAAATTGCTACTTGTAAAAAATTCTTTAGAAATAATCCTCTTGCCATGTCTGCTGGGCATGTAGGCTTGTTTTTATTGATCTGGAAGTATTTACATAGGTCATTTTCCTGTGCAATTTATGCAATGGCCTCACAGCAGTATGTATTAAGAAAGTCATTAAACTATGAGACTTGTAGCCTTATTCTAAAAGTTGGAGACTTATTTTCTGGCACTTGCTATGAATTTTTAACTAGAAGTAGTCACTGGTTTGGTGGGTTTGTTTTGTTTTTGTTTGCTTTTTTTTTTTGCAGTTCTGACATATAGTGACACTTAAGTAGCATTTAAATGTTCATATAATATATAGAATTGAAGAAAAGGCACAAAACTAGTTGCAAGTAAAAGTGGTCCTGGAAGCTTTATTTTTTAATTATATTTTCATCATGCCCACCTTTCAGGAAGAGAGAAGGGGTTATCCATATTTGTGTTTTTTCTTTGTACTCTTTCAGGGTATCATAATTCCTCAACAGCCTGGAACAGTGTACAGTCTCTATCTCAGTATGCACTGGGATAGAACCACAGCATCTGCTACAAATTTGTTTCCTTGACCTTTGGGTATAAGTGGGTGAACATTTGCACAAAATATGTAGATGGTTAAATGTGTCTTAAAGTTAACAACAGTTCTAAAAATAGAACTGGCAAACTATGATCTCTTGTTTTGCGCTTTTGCAAACATGCAACAATATTTAATAAAATAAAACCAGTATCCTATATGAATAAGATTTTCTCCATACCTAAGAGAACACTAAACACAAAAAATGAAAATTTCATACATAAAAAAAGACCTTTCAATTTAAAAAAGACAGAAAGCATGCGACTGCATATCTGGAAGGCTCAAGGCATCTATATGTGGAGGTGAAGCATTGCTTTAAAGTTGATTTTAAAAATGCTTTGTGATAAGATTTTTTAAAAAATGTATTCTTTGTGTTAACATACAACTAATTTGTTTTAAATTCATCAAAACATGACCAGAATAATCAGATATTTTTTGAATTATACTGATGTAGTAGTGATAAAGTGTTACTAAATAATGTTTGCTCAAAAATTATTCACACACTGAAAGTTAAGCAGACAATAAAGTGTTTTACTCAATCTCTAACACTAGGTCTCAGGTCTGGCTTTAAAAGCCTCTCTGTAGAATTCCTTAAATGTTATTATCCCTTAAATTTTATCTAAGGAATTACGGACTTCATTGTTTAGAACCTACTAGGAGCAGAATTATTAAAGAAATATAAACATCCATGTCACTTAAAAGATATTTTTGCCTACAATAAGTGCGTATCTCATTATTACAAGAGTGAAAATAGATTTCCATCTTTGAAGATACAATGCAGTAACTGCAGAATACAAATGGGTTATTCTGCTCAGGAAGTCACGCAAAGAACTTACAAAAACATTTTGTTCTAAAGCCTGAAGGATTTGAATTAAAAAAAAAAAAAAGTGTCAGTCACCTTGATCTTTAAACAAATAATAATAAATAAAAATCTTTTTTTTTCCTAACTGGTGGAGTATCATCAAACATTTAAGTTCTTATAATAATATTAAGATCCATGTACAAGGTAAGAGAAATCACATGCATCTATTAGCATTTTAACCACAGTTGCTGAATGTAAACTTAAACTTCAGGGAATAGCTTATTATTATTTATTTATACAGCTAAAAAACCACAGTGAAATCATAATTATCCCAAAGGTTACACATATTCAAGATCAGTTAATTGTCCCTTAAATTTCATTTTATTACTCAAGTGCTTTTCATATCATTAGGATTTTCTGCATAATATGACTGAATCTTTCTTACAAATTCATGAGTTGCTCTGCAGACTTTAATATCTGACTCATACTGATCTGTATGAAGAGTTTATTTTTTTTTTCTGTGCTGGAAAGAGAATGTTTTGAATGAGACAGAATAAAACCCTTCTATCCCAGAAATGGCATTGCTTATACGAATGCATAGCAGTTACAACCAACACAGAGTCAAATAAAATGTGCCCTATCTAGATTTAGGCATGATACCAAGATTAAAATTCTTAACACTTTTTTTTATCTGTTTACATTCGCCTTTAAAACATAACTTGAACTTTCACTGTCAGCAAGAATTTGACTAATTCTCTGCAAGAGTTCAAAGTGATACAATATTAGTTCCTGATTTAGCAGATAATCAAAATAACTATTAGAACTAGTGGGCTCTGCTCAAAACAGTTATTTTCTATAAAAATAAATGGGGTGGTTTTCTTGGTCCGTCTACTGAAGATAAAATTGCCTGAGACACAGATTCCAAGTTCTGTTTCATGTCAAAGGTCTGAGGTCCATGTCTTTTTCCCTTGCATGAGAACACTATCCTGGAGATGACCTAAGATATCATTATGTACATGAGCAGCGTCCTCCTACTCCTCACAGCAATAGGGCTTCTATAAAAGAATGGAATAAACATGGCCAAAGAGGAGTAGGAGGAAGCACAGCTCTCCTAATCTATTAGCTGAGTCAGTTGAGAATAGTGAGGATAATCTGACTACTCGTCCCTGTTCCCACAGCTCATGCAACCTTGCCTCACCTTCTAAAGGAATGTTTTAGTACTGAACGTTAGGAGAGTTTCAGACTCTTGAATCCAATATTAGTCCCTCAAGTCCATCTGTTCTAGGAGGCCATATTGAAAACTGTAAAAGCTGATTTTCTCGATTCTTTCATGGTTGTTGCTCAACATGACTTTTTTTATAAGTATTAACTGTAGCACTTAATACTTCTCATTATCATTTACTGGGCAAGGAAAGGTTATATGATCCTTAATAACAGTCTATGAACTAGGTGCCTAAACCTGTCTTAATGTTAGTTCTCCTTTCCCATTCCTCACTTCACCTTTGTCCTGCATAACCCAAGCATCTGTCCAGAAGTGCAAAGGAGAAATGCACTCATGAATCTGAATTTGCTCCTGTCTGCCAGTACACTGATGACACTCAATCCTATGGGCATGGGAACCAAGAAACCATAGCCTGAAAATCCAACCTGGTGAGCTGTGCAAATAAGCCCACTGTGAAAAAAGAAATATTGGGCCATATAGCTTAGGGAAGTTGAAGCCATTGTGCTTCAGATTAAAGACTTCATCTCCCATGACCAATCCCATTGTGACTGCAGTTTTCATTATATAATAAAGTTTTTGGTGAATTTTGAAAAAAGAGATTGAGCATGGGCATACTATGGCAGAGGTCTTGGAGGTTCAAGCTCCAGATTCTAAGAGGGGTGCCTAGAGGCATAAACAAAAAACATAAGTGGTTAGTTCTAGGACACCAAGGAGTGCAACTGTGAGCATTATAAAACTGATTTTAAATCTTAAGAAAAGACACAGAATCCAGCATCTTATGTATCATAAATACATACAGGGCACAAATTTTAAAAAAATCCAATATGAACAAGGGAAAAGGAAAACAGCAGGGACTGCCAAAGTGTTTTCTTCTCCTCATTACAATGCTGCATCATAAACACTGCATCTTAAACCAGCAAATACGGTAAAGAAAGAGTCCTACTTTTACATTATTTTTGTATCCTAGGGTGACTGGAATATCAGTCACATACTACAGAATGAGCTAGTATCTGTGTTTTCAGTTACAACCTTTCCCACACTTTGATTAATACTGAAGTACTAAGCTTAAGTCAGCCTGAGAGCAATAGTGTTCTCTGTATCCCCTCTAACCGGTCAAAGTGTTATGTGGAACAGATTTTGCTACACTTAGTATTTTTACTGAAGCTGAAACCATCCAAGTCCATTTGACATCCTTTGAAGTATAAAAAAATATATCAGAAGTTATTTCCAATTTAGTAAAGGCAAGAATAAAAGAAAAAGACTTTTTTTAACCAGTATGAAAAGTCAGATAAAGTGTTTAATCATGTCTGGTTGCATTCACATGTTCATATGGAAAACCCCAGGCTTAACCATCTATATCTATATCTATATCTATATCTATATCTATATCTATATCTATATCTATATCTATATCTATATCTATATCTAT
>VZUI01035805.1:0-25714 GCA_013401135.1 Cettia cetti | reverse complement strand
CGGAGCCGGGCCGGCCGCCGGGAGCTGCCCGCCGAGCCGCGGGAGGAGCCTCCGCCGCCGCCCCGCCCGGCCCCGGCCCCGCGGGGACAACTGGGTCACCAAGAGGCTTAAGGGGTGGCGGGGCGGGGGCAGGCTCCCGGTGTCCTGGCTCCCGGTGTCCCGGTGTCCCGAGCGCTGCAGAGGTCTTGCTGTGTTCTCACATGGTCTTGCTGTGTTCTCACATGGGGTTGTTCTCTTAAGCAATGTTAAGGAAAGAACTGGAATTAGTACAGATCGGGTGAATAACTGGGAAATTGTATTCCGATGTGTGTGTCGAATCTGGTAATGTTTAGGAGTTTGTAATTAAACTGAGTGAAGATCCAGACAGTCCATAATGAAATTTGAAGATACTGCCAAGACAGGATGCTGCGAGCGTCTTGGAGCACAGAGCAGGGATTCAAAGTGCTCTTGATAAGCTGGCAAATGCAGGATGCACATCAAAAAGAATTTTGCACCTTACCCATGCTTGGGCTGGAATAACCAACTGCAGAAATGTAGGATACAGGAAGAAACCTGATCGGCAGCAAGTGTGAGAGCAAGGTTGGGGGGCAGGTCATGAGCTGAACATGGGGGCTGGGCTGTCTTACTGCAGAAAATGAGAGAAAAATACTGTTTGAGGGGTACCTATGCAGCAGCAGGATCAGGAAGCACAGGGAGGTGTGACCTCCCATTTCTGGCCCAGATGACTTGGGAGATGTGGGAGCTGATACGAACTCTGTGGGCATCTGTGCAGCTGTGCCACCAAACCTCAGCCCAGATGTTAATGCCAGGTAAGCATTCAGGTCAGCCTGGTGTTTATGGAAGGCAGTGGGAAGAGAAGACATAGCAGTAAAGGGACATTTACACTGCATGGAAGGGAAAAATACATTACTGGAAGCTTTTTATGAGACAAATTGCTTCTAAGATCTGTTTATAGGCTGGAGCTATCAGAGTTTCATCCAAACTATTGAGACTTCTGGGAGAAATCCTCTCTCTAAACCCTGCCTTTGCTGCACCAAGTTCCCTCACTCTCTTTTGGAAAGGGTCATGGTTACCCCTCAGTATGTGCAGCACGGAAACCCGCAGCCCTGGTGTCAGCCATGGGGACACAGATCCAAGCACTGTCCTTCCCTTGGACTGGACTAACGGAAGCTCACCCACATCATCTGTTTTGCCCAGCTGCTGTGGCTGTGCAATTTCTTACATGAGTAGGAGAAAATTCCCTTGGTTTAAGCACTTGGACACAGGCTGATTGGCTAAATTGTACCTCCAGAAGTGGAGCTTCCAGGTCTTTTCTAAAGCCAGCAAGAATGCCATGTCTTTAGTAACTACAGAGTTATACCACCCTTCTCTCCCATCCCAGTGAAGGTTGCCCATCCTCATGTTGATCCCAATACCCATGGATTTGTTTTTCCAGTCATCTCCCTCTTCTAGTGTACAAAGGCAGGAAGAGAATTCCCCCTGGTCTGAGTAGGACCAGGTCTTCTCTACATCTGTCTGGCACCAGCACTGGAGTAGGTACTCACAAAACTGTATCTCTGCATTCCTTTTGGGAATGGTTTGTGTTGGACTCAGGAGGACAAAAGCATGGTTGCACATCTTCCAGGTTCAGAGCTTGGTGATACCTCATCTGCTGGAAAGTTCAGACAAGGAAGATGGTTTCCATCATCTCGTCACAGTTTTTCCTATCTGGGTTTGATCCCTAAAGCCTGACTCCTGACACAGCCCTCACTCAGTGAGGGGCTGGGACAGCAGAACAACTTTCACTAGAGCCCTTTTTATTCTGAGAAATCAACTCAAAGTAGTTAAAAGAGGCCCTGAAGTGCATTAATGAAATTAATGTGTGGACAGAATACTCTTTATTTATGTCTAAACCACCTGAGTGGCCAAGAGAGCTGTCCTCCTGCCTTCCCACAGGAATTAGTGCCATTCCTTTAATCCCCTTTAACAGTTAATTTACATTCATTATCTCAATTTTCCCTGTGGGTTAGTGCTGGATGACTCTTAACTGTCAGTGTGGAAGCTCATATTCCAGACTACAGGGCCTAATCCTAAACTGGTTTAATCCTGGAGTGGATTAAACTAATGTGAAATAATGCTTTTGACTTTCAGAAGTGAGTAGCTGTGCAAATCACTAATTAGGACAGTGCTACAGACATTAAACACAATTCCTTTCTTGGATAAGAGGAACTGGCCTCCTAGCAGAGGAGAAAGAAAGTCTGTTATACATCCAAAGAAGTCATGTCATGTCACTGCACCAAAAACAGATGACAAAGGACAGAGTCACCGGTCACCCTCATGGAAAGCAGGAGAAGAGGTGCCAAAGTGATGGACTGGGAATGCTTAGAGCACCTTTGGAGAGGGTCTGATGTAGTTGGTATTTTGGAACAACCCTTTTTTGTTTGGATGCACAGCCTGCAGTGTCCTCATTCCCCATCCCACTGTGACAAAAGCTGTGGAAGCACCACAGCTGCTCCTTGTGTCAGGAAAAGGGCAGCACCAGAAAAGCACCCAAACCAACAAACCAGAGGGAGATCTGCTTTTCAGAGTGTTTTGGAGTGTTTGGAAAAGAAACTCAGGAAGATAAACAGTGTGGTTTATGGCTGTGGTGGAGCTGGTCCCCAACCAAAGGAAGCTGGTCCTCTGCCAAGGAGCCAAGAATCCTGAAGAGACTCCCCCAGGAAAAATTAATGGAGGATTTGATTCCCAGCCAGTTCAAAGGATCAGGAAGTTTGTGAAGTGAGACATCTGTCAGAGTCTCCACAAGGAGATGGAACTTTTATCACCATAATTTTTCACATCTGAGGCACTACAAATTTAAATAGAAAAGGGGAACAATGTGGCTGCCAAAGTTTCAGGACAGATGTGCCAAACTCAGCTGATGAATAGTGCCCTGATAGCACCAGCTCTCCCAGCTGCCTTCAGGTTCAAAGGGAGGAAAACAAAGAGCTTTCAAGGCAAATCATGTTCCTTTTATATGCCATATTCAGCCAAGCAATTCTTTGTGAGACACTCATCGGCAACAAAGCCATCCTGCTTTCCAATCTCCTGTAATGCGTTTCTCAGAAAAGAGGCAGAGGCAGCATCCCCCCCTCAGGTGTGCTTTTGCAGGAGAGGGAAGAGGATGGCACAGCTTTCTGGGCTTTCTAGGTTCTCCCAGAACCCCAAGAAGCTGCAGGGATATATTTACGTGCTGAACAAATCTTTTGACATTCACCATCCTGGTAAGTTATGATAAATCCATGTAAGTTTTAAAAACTAATGCTAGTGGTTAGCTGTGGGGATGAAACTATGGAGGAAATGGCTGCATTTTCCATCTCTGTTTGCTTGGAGTCAAAACTAGATGTTTTGTGGATGCCTGGTTTCAGCTTAACCCCATAATTGATCTCACACAAGGGTGACCTGACAAGGTACAAGGGCTTGTGACACAGGACAGATCAAAGTAATACAACTCAAGAGCTCCTACTTGGTATAAAACATCACTGAGCTTATTAGAGCCACTCGTTGGGAAAAACCTCCAGGGCAGGGGGAGAAGTGGAGGACAACACAGGCAGGAAAAGCAGGGAAAGGCGTGACTGGGAGCAGCAAGCACCTGTAAATGCATCTCCCTCTACGCTCATCTTGACAAAGCCTGTTCCTGTTCACTAGAAAGGGTGTCCCTTCAGGTCCCTGGCAGTCAGAGAGGGGTGAGCCGAAATGCAGCCCGAGCAGCTGTGCCCCGTTCTGGGACGGCACACCTGGGACAGCTGGCCCTGCCAGCCAGGACACAGCGCACATCGTTCTTGTAACTCAAATTAATTCCCCGAAGTGCTTTCTCCTCTTCCCCAGACACACAAACAGCTGGAGGCTGAGATTACAGCGCTGACGCCAATTAGAGTCGTGATAAAGCCAGACACATGGGAAGTGTGAGCGTGCTCAGTGCTCCTGTACTCCAGGTACGGGGAGCTTCCAGCTGGGCAGGAAGCAGTGCCGGGCCAGCAGGGCAAGGGTGGCGAGAGCAGACCTGAGGAGGAAGCCCCCCAGCCCTGCGTGGTCGTGTCCCTGTGTTAAAGGATCAAGGCATTATTTTCTCTGCACAACCCAGGCAATGTGTGGATGAAATTATTTCTGCTGCACATCCCGGCCAGAACAAAGTAATGCCTTGATTCTCTATCACTAAAAATGTTGCTGGAGAGTTTTTTGTTTTTCTTGCATTTTTGGTGACACCTGCACTGGGATGTGTTGTTCCACCTGGGAACTTAACCAGAGCGCAGGCAATTTTAATTTTTTTCCCACTTGGGTGGGAAAACCAGCCTAGGGAAAACCAGGGGAGCTTTGGAAAGAGTTCCATAGGGTGTGAAATTCCAGCAGGTGATTAATGGGGGTGACAGCTTGTCTTTAAAAACTACTTTGGGCTTCCTTGGTGACAAGGAGACAGCTATGATGCACTCACAGGTTGGGAAAACAGTTTCCATCTTCCCGTAAAAAGACTGTGCCCTGAGCTTGGCTTTTCCTTTTCTGGACCACAGTGCCAGCCACAGTAAAAACAACTCTTCTTTCCCCCTATGGTACCCATTCCCAAGCAGGCAGGAAGAATTTCTTCTCAGGAAGAATTTCTTCATGGAAAAGGTGATCAGGCACTGGAAGGGGCTGTCCAGGAAGGTGGTGGAGTCCCCATCCCTGGAGGTGTCCAAGGAACAACTGGACGTGGCATTCAGTGCTCTGGGCTGGGTGACAAGGTGGGGGGTAGGGCTCAGGTTGGACTTGATGGTTTTGGATGTCCTTTCCAACCTCAATGATTCCATGATTCTATAATTTGCTTGCAGGAGGGAATTGCCTCATGGCAGCCCTTCCAGATTCAAGGCTTGCCACAGGTGTTCCTGCTGCAGGATGGGCCTGGCTCATCCAGCATCCCCAAGGAGAGCATCCCCAGGGAGGCACCTCAGGGGGCCCTCCGGCTTAGCACTTATCCCTACTTCATAGGGATATTCTCACTTGCAAAGCCCCTCTTATCCTGTAGTCAGGAGAGCCAAGGCACCCTGCCAGCACCCAAGGTACCACTCCTGCACCAACATGATACTTTTCCCCTTGTTTTTCCCAATTCTTAGCAAAATGTTTTAAGCATTTGGGTGCTTTTTTTTTTCTTTTCCCTCCAGTGTGAGCCAAACACCTAATATTTAATCTTTCCCTTCAGAAGAGCTGAGGTTTACTGCAGATGCCACCCAAGGATTTGGCAGGAAACAGATATAACTTTGACCAGAATGACTGAGGTCTGTTCCAGCACAAGCCAGAGTTCCTGACAAATGTTTTCCTGTCCTTGCCCCTGGGTAATGCTGCTAGCCATGGATGTCACCAGCGTGTCCAGCACCTTCCCTCCTGACTTCAGACCAAGCAGGCACAACCCCAGGTATGTGACATTTTGTGCTTTTGTCCCCTCACATCAGGTTTTCATTTTAAACTGGTGCAAATCCAGAAAAGTGCCACATGTTTCAGTCAAACAAAGCAGGGGAGAGACACAGGCAATCCAAGCCATCTCAGGAGCAGGTAGCTAGAGAGACACACATCTCCTGGATCTACACACTTCTTAGCTTAATTTGCCCCTTTGAGATTGGGCTAAGTGTTTTTCTGAAGTTCCATGACCATATAGGACTGTGATTTTCCTTCTTTTTCCAAGCCCACCTGGGCTGCCCTGCTTGCCTCTTCCTTCAATCCCGCTCTTCACTCTTGCAACCAAAAGCATGAGATCAGGTGGTAAAGATTAAAACCACTCCTGAAAGCATCCTGTGCAAGAAAGGAGCACTTAGGAGGCTAAATCCTCCAATCCCCTTATTCCAATTAGGGTCCTTTCTCTTACAAACCTGGGAGTGATGCAAGGAATCGCCTCCAATCTGCTCTCAGCTGGAGCAGCATCAGCGTCATGGCAGTGGCGTGGGCCAGGCTCACCTGCAGACACACCAGAGACAATCCCCACTGCCCACATGGCCTCACACAGACACAGGAAGGGGAAAAAGGGAATGGGGGAGTTAGAAGTTCCTGAACACCCTGTAAGCTGATTAAAGGGTATTTTACGTAGGAAGGATTTAGCCATGCAGCTCCTAGTACCATCTGACCTCAATAAACTCCCCTGCCATGGGCTGGTGCTGCCATTGCAAGGGGTACAGCCTGGGCTGGGCTCCCCAAGGCACCTGGACAGTTCCATCAGGACTTGAGACACCATTGCTGGACATGTGTGGGGCATGACATGGTCCTCCCACCGCCTTCTTGGCCTGCCTTGACCCTTGTGCATTTTGCCATCCCAAAGCCATGGTGCAAAGCGTGCCTGTAAGATTTTGGGATGTGTTTGGCCAGTCAAGGTGTCTCCAGAAAGAAGAGCAGCTCCAGCAGATCCTGAGGTCTGGGTTCTGGACAGGCTGACATGGATGGGGCAAACTTTGTAAGGACTGCCCTGAATAAACAGCAACCCCAAAGGCTGGATGGGCTTTCCTTGTCCAAGGCAGGAGCAATGATGTCCACGTGACAATAACAGCATTTATCCAGCCTGTTCTTAATGCTCTCTGGAAGGGGATTCTGAATGCATTCCACTGCTTCTCCAGGGAAAAATCTTTCCTGATCTCCTGCATCAATTACTTTGAAGGGTGAATGGGAATTTCTCCCCTTCAGAACTCAGAATCACCCCTCCAGAGCTCTGAGTGCTGATTTTGGTGAGTCTGCCTGCATCCTCCCTGTGCTGTGGGCCAGGATAGGTAGCTCTGTGATGAAATCCTCTCTTTTCTAAAATGCAGTTTCTTGTCTTTACCTCCAACATCAAAATATGCCAGGTTCATGTGTTCTCTCAAATATTGCCAAATTTGGGGCTAAAGCATTTAACATGGTTCTAAAATGCTGCCTTTCACACTGCAGATTTTGTGATGCCTCCCACTGTAAAGAGGAGGAAAAAGACCTTCCTCAGGTCTATTCTCAGCTCTGATGCCTTTGAGACAGAGCAGTAACCAGAGCCTGGGTGTTGAAGGGGGATGGCCCCTGTGTTTCATAATCTTTGCTCTCTGTCGGCACGAGGGTGTCCCCAGGCATCAGCATGGCTACTGGGAATAGCCCTGGCACCCAGAGCAACTGGATTTACCTCATGCATCCCATCACAGGTCCCCACACTGGGCATGTCAGTCGGTGTCAAGCCTAAGCACAAGTGACTGCACAAAGATCCTGATGGCTTTATAGCTGGCAGCATCCCCAGGGCAGCTCAGGGATGGCCCCCGAAGCTCACAGATCCCTTCTCCATCTTGTCCTGGGACATTTCTCCTTGCTGTCTTCAAGGAGTGTGTGTGCACAGCCTCAGCACTCCTCAGTGTCACCTGTTTGTGGCACTTTGCTAAAATCCTGTAGAACGGTTACCTGCCACGGACAGGTCAGTCAGGGCAGCCAGGGCTGGGATCAGTCCAGCCCTGACTTCCTGTGCCTGGAGGCATGGCACTGGTACAGGAGCAGGGATCAGGTGAGGCCAGTCATTTCCTCTATCATTCTTAGAGCCAGAAAATAGCTGAAAGCTTTTCCCTGCAGTGATGCTGCCCAGAGATAATGGGTTATAGATTCCATCTAAATGGATGATTTAATCCTGCCTTGTGCCTGCTGGATGTGGGCAAGGGGAATCTCCACCCCGCTGCTGGGACTTGGAGCATTGACACAAATGGAGAAAGGGAGAAGCAAGGTGCAAATTCACAAAGCTCCTTTCAAATTATATTGTTAAGCAGGATTCTTTATTACTCCTATTTCCATAATGTCTCCTGATGAGAGTTTAATGTATATTCTGGCTAAGGAGAATCAGATGTTTCAGGACTGAGGAATTGGTTTGGGCTCTGGTTTATTCAGTTATGAAATTCAGCTAGAAAATGCTTCTGAGTTCTCTTCATGGCCCTGAATTTCCTCATCAGGGGCTTCCAGGGCTGCGCTGAGGCTCAAGCCCACGTTTGTCACCTGCATTAAGTTACAGCAGTGCTGGGCATGGCCACACCATCTTCTACCCCATCACCTTTTCACTCTGCCCCTGCCGCTAGAGGCAAACCCCATTTTTTGTTGCAAAGTAGTTAATCAGGTTACTTATTTCATGTTCTTCCAGTCCCCAGAACCTTTCAGTGTCCCGTTAAACACCCTCTGCTGCCATCGTGGGGCCACTTCGTCATTCCAACCTCTTTTCTGTCCTCATCCAGATTCTCATGGCAAACTGAGTTTCCCCAGAGCTTGGAGGCATTTCAGATCCACTGAGGCTGTTTGCAAAGGAAGGAAAATCACGTTAGTAATTTTCACCTCCCTACGTGTTGTTCAGCCTCTTTTGTAAACCTGAAGCTGCCACCACCACTGCAGGCAGAAGCAGAGGCAGAAGGCTGCAGATGGAGAAAGCATGTTCAGAGAGGAGAGGAAAGTGGTTAGGAAATGCCTGGAGCAGAGCAGGTCCCACAGGAGGAAATGGGCTCCCCTGTCCTAGTGCTGGCCATGGCATGCCTTGGTGCTCCAGTATGGAATGGGGCCTGGAGTGTCCCTGCTGTTTTCCCCTGTCCCTGTTGCAGGGTTCCGGCTGCAGCCTGCACTCACAGGCTGCAGGGCTGAGGTTCTGCTCATCAGGCCCTGGGGCATTCTTCCAAGGGAAAGATGATGGGGAAAATCTTGTCCCTCCCAGTCCTCTAGTCATGGGGACATGCTGGGCTTTTCCAAGGAAAAAGAAAGATAAGTAGATAAAAAGTGTAATACAGCTTCCATTTCTCCAGTTGGAAGATTACAAAAAATTATTTATGGTGCTTATTTCTTCCAAGCTACTTTATACCATATAAAGGAGAGAAAGGTTAATCCTGTTTTCTTCCTCTATTTCCATGTCACCTTTAGCTGCAGTATTTGAGACCAAACACACCCCAGCAATGGCAGGGAATAGATTCAGGATGTTTTCCAGGCATGTGTAAGTATGCTGGGTTTTAAATGCTGTGACAGAATTTGTACTTGGCAGAACTTTCCCAGTTGAAATCGGAGTTCAAAAGGTGTTGTCCCCTCATGGAAAACTCAGCCCTGATCCTACTGATCAGGCAATGCTTGCCCTAAAAAAGTGACACGTTATTCAGCCAAATCACTGGTACACACAGGGACTCACTGACAGACCCTGGCAATGGCAAACATAGCCCAAGCCAGGATGAAATGACAAGAACAGAAGATTAAGCTCCTATCAAGAGGTAATTAAAGCCAGGAAATAATGATGACAATTGTAGTGGATCAATTGGTACAAGGATGTTTGCCCAACAAATGTCATTATAGGCAGAAGCAGGAATTATTATCCATCAGCAGAAATATTCCATCAAATTGCTGTGAATGACCCGATCAGGTAATTAAAAGGACATTCCAACCCCGCTGCATTATTTGCTGTTAATCATAATTGCTCCTATCCATATCTTTACCCAAATAATTGCTTCTGATAAGGCTGCAGATTTATAGGGGTCCCCAGGAGGAGCAGGCAGTGGAGCATCAGCTGCGAGCTGCGAGCAGCCAGGGTTGGTGAGTCCGGCTGGGGTGAGTGCGCTGCACGGGCTGTCTTTCCCCCTCTCTCACTTTGGGGGGTGGATTTCAGACCTCTGTGATGCCTCACTGAGCTATTGCTATGAGGCCATCCATGTCCTGAGCAGCAGAGCTGGAATATGGGGGGTTTCCCTCCTCAGGGCTCCCAGGCTGGCTTGGAGCATATTTCTCTCAGCTAAAGGTCCCAACTGGCCAAAGAATTTGCAGTCATTTAAAACCAGCATCAATGGGGAGGAAATTAAAAGCTTGGAAGTATCCTAAGAAAGTTAAGCAGCCCTTCCATGATGACACTTGAGATCTACCCGCTCCTTTTGGTCTGGCTAATTTTAAAAAACAATGCAATCATTATTGATAGGCAGGAGAAGTTCCCCAACAGCCATCACTGCTCCTGGGAGCTTCAGCAAGCAAATATGGTCTACCCAGAGGAGACAAATTTATGTCCAGAAATTGAAAAGAGAAGTTGATCATGGATTAGCAGCTAGAAAGGTTTTGAAGAGAGGGGAAAATCTGGAGCCAGGGATGGGGTTTTAAATAGTCTTTTAAATATGGTGCTCTCAGAGAAATGCCAGCCCAGGGGAGGCCAGATGCAAGGTGAGATCCTGGGGTCAAGGGATTGTGTGGCAGCTGTTGGGCAGATGGAAAGACAGGCTCAGGATTCAGGTTCTCCTTGCCCAAGGATGCTCTGGTTTTGGTGGCTGTTTTCAGCTCCTCCCGCATCCCAGGACAGTGGAGTTTGCGTTGTTTGGACTCCAGTAAGATGCTGATCTTTGAAATGTCCTTCTTGTTTTACTATTCCATCCCCTCAAATCTGGATCAGGAAGAAAAACACAACACTAAAGCTCAAGGTGTGTGTGAGATTAAGATTATAGTTCCTTCATCCTCTCATCTATTTGCTCTGCAGCCCCCATTAAATATTTGCCCTGTGGTTTACAGTGAATAAATTTCTGTATAAATCCCTTGTCCTTGTCCCTTCTCCTTGTGCCTCTTCTCATCTTGCAGCATCTGCAGAGCAGCAAACAGTCCCAGAAGGGTGGCTAGAAAATGTTCAGAATTTTTGGACGGTCCTTTCATGTTCTTTGTACTGTTTAGCTTCAGAATAAAGAAAAACCAAGTGGGAGGACTTTGATTTAGGGTTAGCAAAATGTGGTCTTGAGAGATTGCAGGACAGTGATGAAGGTTTGCTTCTTTGCAGAGGTAAGGCAAAAAAAAAAATTATAAATTACAGGTAGAGCTGCTGTGTGATCCTTGAGGAAGGGTGAGCACCTGGGAATAAAGGAGGGGAAACATGCCATGGCTCTTGATAAACAAAATGTACTTTTCTTTTTATTTCAGTAAGAAAACAAAACAGGAGGGGCCGCTGTGACTGCAAATCTGTGTTATTTCATTCTTCCTTCTTGAAAGGTTAGAGGATAGATGGATATGGGCACACACATGAGCCCTTCCTCTATATGTGAATGAATTTTATTTAGAACATGTAAATTTTTTTTTGTCTGAAAGCCCCTTGCGATGTCTCCAGGTGTTTATCTCTGCTGGCAGAAATTCCTGCTTTATTTAGTTACAGTGGTGTTGTTTCCACAGCCCTGTCTCTGTGGGGCATGTGAACTGCACCAGACACACACCAAAGTTACTTGTCCTGCTGCTCACAAAACTTGCTGCTTTATTTCAGGAGCGAACATGGTTTCCATGATGACAGCTCTGTGGCAAGTAATTATTCCCATGATTGTCCTGTCCCACTTCTCAGCATCTCTGCCATCCTGGGAGAGGTAAGCATTTCTTGGGACTCTTGCTTTCTTTTTCTCCATGGTTTTTGTTCAAAGAGCCTGCTAGCTGAAAATCCAGCCTTTTAGCTGCCTTCCTGAACTTGCATCTGCTTGCTTGTGGATCTTCTTCTTCCCTAAACAGATTTAGTTAAATGAGTGCAAATACTGTAAATGTTTTTTCTTACTTAAGAATGGGAATGTTAATTTTATTTAACTCGGGAGAAAATTTGTAAGCCCAAAACAAAACACAGTTACAAAGACACTTCTGAGTCTGTTTGTCTCCTGTGCACTTACACAGCCTGATAAAGGTGAGAGTTTCTATTTCCAATAGCCTTGTCCCATGAAAACATGACCAGAAATAGCCAACCCTGTGAGTTCACCAAGTTCAGCAAGGGAGTCATGTGCAAGGGCTGGTCATTGCTGCCCTTATCTAAGTCTTCTTCAGCTTTGTGTCTCTGGATCTTTGTTTATTACTTCTCCAGCCTCTTGTCCTACCTACTCTTTTGTGCTGAATCATCAATAACCCCACATTCCCACATCCTTGTGGCAAAGTGATTACATCAGGAAAAAGCAAGGGCAGGTCGTTTTCCTGTGTGATGTTTAACAAAGATATTTTTAAAACTCCTTTTTCCCCCCTTTTTTTTGTGAAACTTAGCCGAAGTGGCACGAATTCTTGCCCATGTGTGTTCAGGACTCTCTTGCCTTGAGGCAGCAGTGTTTAATGCCTGTTCTTGTATGGTTTTAAACCATTCCTTTTGACCTCCCCTTCCCTGTTCCAACACGCAGGATGGAGCGCCATGCAGACGGGCTCTTCCACAGCGAGCTCAGCAAGATGAACGGCAATGCCTACGTGCAGCAGTTGGTCAAGCACCTGGTGGGCCTCAAGGATAGGTGAGGAGCAGCCACACGCTCCTGGGGCCGGGAAGCCTCCAGCGGGATACGGCATCCCCGCCCTGAGGGGCTGCCCACGGAGCCGAGCGCCCCATCTGCAGAGCCAGCCCGAGCAGTGGCTGCCCCAAGATGCCGGGGAGAAGGGGAGGGGTCCCGGGCCCCGCGGTGGTGGGAGGAGAGGCGCTGCCGTGCCCCGTGGTGAGTGCGGCGGGCCCTGGCTGCGAGGTGCAGCCGCTGTCCCGGGTTGTCCCCGCACAGGTCCCAGAGGCACTCGGATGGGCTGTTCACCAGTGAGTACAGCAAGATGAGGGGCAACGCCCAGGTTCAGAAATTCATCCAAAACCTCATGGGCCGCAAGCGCAGGTGAGAGGAAACCTCTGGGGCCCCAGTCCCCACCCGGGGCTCTCACTGCCACCCTGGGCCAGCAGCCCCCGCTGAGGCTGCCCTGCTGTGGGCACAGCAGCAGATACAACACAAGGCGCAAGTGCTGCTCTGCAGTGGTGGTGGTTTGGTTACATAATTGCTGGTTTGGGGTTTTTAATTAATACTAATTATCTTAACCAGCTCTCCTGGCCCAGTCAACACAGACATGGAGGGGAGAGAGGGAGTAAACAACACTGAGGAGCTTTGCTTCCTCTGGTTGTACCAGAGCTTTCTGAACACCAGGTAGGTGGGAGAGATTTGTCACCTCTGTGTCTCTGAGCCCCACAATACTGAAGCCAAAAGAGGGCTTTTATGAACAGCCGTAGAAAAGTCAGTTGTTAAAAATAGAAAAACCCAGGGAAGCAAAATAATATCTTTTCTGAATCATTTCCTAAGAGGTGTCATTCTGGATTGAAGCAATTATTCATCCCATTAGGAAATGTGATCTAATGGTTAAATTTGAAAGAAAGCCTTTGCTACCCTGTCTGGATTCAGCTGCTGATTGAAACACACACCTCAGAATGGGTTGTCCCATCACCAGGATATTGGCTTTTCCTAATGCCCAACAGCTTTCCCTTAGACATGTCACTCTCAAATCACTGCAATTAGGAGGAATAAGCTGGCCCTTAGTACCTCTTGTGTCCACAGTGGGGGTGAAACACCACTGTGCATTTGTAGAGTGCCTGGCAACAGGCAGCTGTGATCCCTCTGTCATACACCGGCTCCTTGGAATCATCCTTGAATGTCACAAGATGGCCTTGTCACACTTCCTGCAGTCCCTGCTCCCAGAAATAATGGACTATCCCTGATTTTTCCCTTCCCACAGCCGCTCGGACAGAGATGCCAGGGAGGCTGCTGCCATTACCAGCCAGTACCTTTGCCCTTTGTCTAAGCAGCTGGTTGCAGACATGAAGGAAGATACAGATGGTTCTGAATGAAGATACAGATGGTTCTGAATGAAAGTGAAGGGAAAGAAACAGCCAAGGAGACAGCTTTGCACATGTATGGCCTTGAAAATAAACAGGGAAGCTCTTGCTTAGGAAAAACTGTTGAGATAGGCAAATAAAAATAATCCTGGAAAGCAGTCAAAAGCCAATGAAACCTCTGAGATTATCTAAAGTGAAGTGTATGTGGGTGTGTACTGCTGTCAGTAAATGGAGCCTGGGTGAAGCACATCCCCTCTGCTCTGTGTTGGCATGTGGCTGCCTGCTGCTGATCCCAAATAAAAATGGTTAGCTGTGCCTGTGCCTTGGCTGCTCTTTGGGAAGCTGGAATAAGGGTGGCTCTGTTACAAGGTCTTGGATTATTAGCAATGCAGGGGAGGAGCATTTTGCCAGGATTCCCCTACATGAGGCATGGTGGGACACATGGCTGGGACTGGGGAGTGCCTACGTTGCAGCTGTGCACAGGGGTCAGAGTCAGGACTCTGTGTAGCAGGAACAAAGCCAGATGTTAGGTCTTGTCATGGCAAAGAAATGTTCTGAGAGCTACGCAACAGAGATACTCACTGTGGAAGTTGTTTCCTCTCCATTCTGCCCCTGAAGGTGGTGGCCCAGTTTTGTCAGAGCCACTATAGACAAAGCTCCATAAGGAATAATTTGTTCCCACCACTTAATGAGGTTTATGTGCTGTCCCTGTGCTACACAGGCAGATTTCCCCCCTTTGATGAAACAGCCACACCAGCTTTCCTGTAAAACCAATGGATTTTGGAGAGCAGCTCTAAATTAAGGATCTTCAGCTGCAATCCTGTGCTATGCTATGCAGCCCTGCCCAGCCCATCCTTCTCCAGCAGTTTGTACCATCTGTGATGGACCTGATGCCTGCAAAAGGAGCTGTTCCCACTCAAATGCACATCTAAGCACCATTCCCTTACTGAGGAGCTGAAAAAACCTTGGTAGCTTTCATATTGTTCCATAAGAAGTCTCTGCTAGGAAAGATTCCTTTTGGAATGCTTTTGGAAGGAGTGTTAACAGACTGGATTTCATTAAGCTGCTAATCACCACCTGGATGAGTTGCAGCATCTGAGAACTTCCTGAAATCAGAAAGAATTTTAAAAGATCAATGAGAGCAGAGGTCCTCTGAAAACTTTAGGAAGCTTCTGAGATTCAAATAGTTGAAGATTTCCTGGTGTGGAATCTCCTGGAAGGAGATTCTGGGAAGCTGTCTACAAGGAGCAGCCATGGGTAGACTGAGATATGTTTTCCCTACAAAGTTGCTGGGCATTCTCTGGACTGCAGGTGAGCCTTGTCACTGCTGGGATCCACTTGCTCACCCTGTGGGATACAGACCCCATCTCTGGCACATCAGAAATCAAATTTTCCCCCTTCCCTGTCTGTGGGAGGCTTCAGTACACAGGCAGCTTCCCAAGTACCAGCCCTTGTCCTTCATGCTCAGCTGGGCAAGGGGTTGGCTCTGAGTTCTGAACTGCTTCAAACATATCCTTGTTGCCACAGCGAGTTTAGGGTAGGAAAGATCCAGGGGAAAAAGAAGCAGCAAGGATTTATGTGTCATCATGTTCCATGACTGGTAAATCCTTCAATAAGTCATCCAATGGGGCAAAGAGGCAAAGGTTGAACCACAGCAATCCACAGCCAGCTGGTGTTTCTTGATGCCATAAAGTGGTGAACGCAGACAAGGGCACAGGGCGGAACAGGGAGAAGATCAGCTTAGCTGCAAAAAGGGATTTTTCAGCAACTGGCAGCTGACCATGGCTATTGCTCACTGGCTCCTCATGTCTGCACTGTTTCTGCTGCCCCTCTTGGCACAGATTTCGGCACAGGCACCAGGTAAGCTCTTTCACGAGGTCCATGTCTCTGAGGAATGTCCCATGGGAGAGGGTGGCCCTTTTACAGGAGGGAGGTTGCTCTGCACCAAGACACCTTTGCTCCACAGCTTGCGACCACAGCTCTCACCCACTTCCTTCACAACGTGAATCCTTGGGCAATTTTGCATCTCATTTGTGTGTTTTTCCAGGATGTTCTGTCAATAACAGCAAACCAAGTGTTCCTGAAAATCACTGTCCTTATGTGGTGACTACCATCGATGTGCTGCCAGGTTTCACCCTAACAATTGATCCCAGTATCTCCGATGGCCAGTTCTTCACCATTGAGGGCACCGAGCTGCAGCTGACAAAGTGTGTGGACTATGAGGTAAGCCTTTAGTTGGCAGGCTATTAGGATGGGATGGATAATGCTGGGATGCAACGAGTTTCAACCTGGAGTCTTGGGCTTCCAGGGATTCTTAACCTGTTTCTAAAGGAAATAGGTTATTTCAGTTGTGTGAGTTTGGGAGCTTACATAAAAGATGGAGAGAAACCATTTATAAGGACTTAGAATGACAGGATAAGAGGGAGTGACTTAAAACTGCCAGAGGGCAGGGTTAGATTGGATATTGGGAAGAAATTCTTCTCTGTGAGGGTGGTGAGGACCTAGCACAGGTTGCCCAGAGAAGCTGTGGCTGTTCCATCCCTGGAAGTGTCCAAGGCCAGGTTGGACGGGGTTTGGAGCAACCTGAGGTAGTGAAAGGTGTCCCTGCCTATGGCAGGGGGTTGGAATGAGATTGAGCTTTAAGGTCCTTTCCAATCCAAATCATTCTGGGATTCAGTCATCTTGTGTGAAGCAGAAAGGCAGTATAAAAGGTCATTGTGTTCACTTAGGTTGCTGCTAAATTATTTTAGCTCCCTGGAGTGCTCTGTATATAGCCACAGGCATCCTTAAGTTCCCTTTCAATGTAAAAACCCACTTCTACTTGAGCAAAGAGCAACAACCAGAGTTAATATCCTGCAGGTGCCAATGTACTTGCTGCATAGAATGTTTCTGATTTATTCAATTTTAAAAGCAATCTGATTGAATTCATCTGAGGTGAGAGAGAATGGCAGATTAGCTCTGCCAGCATCTTACAGGAATTGCAGGGAGAGTGCCTGGAAGATGGGGCTGCTTTCATATCATCAAAACAAGATTCCAGCATTAAGGAAAGAAAGGAAAAGTTAGATGCACCTGAAAATAAGATAAAGCCCAGCGGCATTTCTGATTCAGCAAAGCACGAATTTGGCTCATTTACTTTAGCCAGAGTTTGTACTCTTGGGCTGTTTCTGCTGTTGAGTGAGTTTGTTTTTCATGCAGAAAGACCCTGTGCTGCTGCTGCCCTTGATCTGTAAGGACCCTGCTGGCCAGGTGAGTGCTCTCCCACCTCTGAGCCCTGGGACAAGGCACTGCAGGCAGCACCTGCTTCCCTCTGCTCTTCCTAATCCTCACACTGGGATGGGCAGATGTCCTTCTCTTTGTGGACAGACATGCTGTTCTCATAGCCTCAGAGAGCACCAAGGCTCTGCCAGTGGGGATGAGGTGGCAGCAAGCCCACAATCCAGCCGCAGGATATGGGCTGGCTGCCAACCCCAGCCCCCACCCTTACACCATCCCCTCTGGTCACTCTGCAAAGCGGGATCAGCCCCAACAGTCTATTTTTGACTTTGATTCTTTGATTTGCCCATTCTGCAGAGTGATTCCTTTGAAATCCTAGTCACCATTCTGAACGAGAATGACAACAGCCCCGTGTTTGCACAGCCAAACCTCACCAGAGATGTCCCAGAGGTAAGGGGTTTTGGGAAAGGAAGAGGGCACTGCTCATTGGGTGCTGTGGGACTGAGGAAGGGTCAGCAGGGAGAGGACTTCAATCCATTTCACACAGATAATAACTACAACAATGTGTTTTTTCAGGATACAAAAGTGGGCACAGCCATTGTAGCCCGTGAAGAAGTAACTGCTAGTGATGCTGACCTGGACACCATCTATTATGAACTCACTACCACAGTGCAGGTGAGCATCTCTGGGGACAAACTGTAGCTCTGGAGAAGCTGGATTCAGAAGAGCCCCAGTTTTGAGGAGAAAGTCACTGCATTTAGCTCTCTCAACTTTTACACAACCCAAACATTGATTTGGTTAGCAGAACAGAGCCATAAATGCTGGAAGTATTGAATTCTCTTCTGGCTCACACTTTTAATGCACTTTACAGATTAAACTTTCATCAAGGATATTCAGAGCCATAATGACTCAGGGAAGGCTTGTTGGCATGATCTGTAAACATATCAGGAGACCTTTGTACCTCAGGGAGCTCAGAATTGTGCTGAGTCTGATGGGAAAAGGAGTCCTCACCCTAAGTGCCAACAGCAGCACAGGAAATGGATTGTGCACACAGTTAAACCAATGCCAGCCTAGAGCACAAGGGCTGGCTGTAAACAGAAATCAAAAGGAAATTCAAGAGAAAAAGCAAATACATGTTTGTTTTTGAAAAGCATTGTGGAGAGAGCAGACAATGCCTCCGTTACCTTTATATTCCCAGGGAATTTAGGTTTCTGTGAACAGAAACCACCAGATTTTCAGCTCTGGGGGGTTCAGAGTTTACATCGGTGTAAATCCAGAGGTATTTAGAAATTCAGAGGTGTAAGATTAAAGGGGAACCAAAGCTAGTGCAGAAGGTGATAGAGTAAAATGCAACATATGATACTTCAACTCAGCTTTACAGTTTCTTTCAAAGTCCAGCTATGTTAGGCTAAGTGGGTGATCCTGCCAGCTCTCAAAGGCTGAGCCATCTTTGACCTTTTTGTGCATGGAAGTGAGATTGTTTGGCTATTAGGGATCCAAAATCAAGGATTGTTGGCAACTTGCTAAATGTAGGAAACAAATGAGGTGATAGTTTTGATCCAGAAGCTGCTGAGCAGGTAGGCAGTCAAAGCAGGAGCTCTGGGAGAGGAAATTCACAAGAACAAACCTTTCTGACAAGCCAGGCAATTCCAGTGTGCAATACCAAAGGTTAAGTAGATCAGATGTTCCCACAGTGCCCCTCATCCATGTCCCCAGGATTAAAGGTCCAGTTGGGATGACAAAGACAGCAATGAGCAGGATTTGGAATGTGTCTGTGATTGAATCTGCTATAGGATTTTTCCTTTTCCCTTGCCAGGACACAGATGGTTATTTTGCCATAAGAGGAGTTAATAACCCAGAAATTTATTTACAAAAAGCATTGGACTATGACAAATTTAGTTCGACAACTTTGCTCTTGTATGCGAGGGTAAGTGCCTTGGGAAGAACAGAATGCCTCTTTTGCATGGTCCCTCTCACCTGAAGGACAAGTCTGGATGGGACATCTCTGGGATAACAGGAGGGAGGGTGGGGACTGGTGGGGGGTGCATTCAGAGCAGCCTTTCCCTCTCCATAATTCCAGTGACAGACCTAGAGTCAGCCCACCTTTGTCAGCAGAACACGATAACCTACTACTTTAGCTACTCTCACATAAATTGCTAATTAAACAGAATGGAGTGATAATGGCTAAAGGACCCCACGCCACTGCTTTTGGCAGATGGACCCTTGTTTTGGCAGTGAAACTTGTGTCTCACGAGTGTGCTTTGCCTTGGGGACAGGACAGGCCTGTGACCAGCCCCGACCCCACAAAAACGGGCACTGCAACAATAACCATCACCATCAAGCAGAGTGACACCCGGGCACCCTGGTTCCTACCCTGCACCCGGCTCCACAATGACGCCAGCGTCTGCATCAGCAGCCCCTACTCCGGCAGGGTCAACATCTCCGAGATGTCGGTGAGCAGGAGGGCTCAGACAGCGCCCCCGGTGCTGTTCAGTGGGAAGCGCTGAATCATTCCCATGAGCTTGTGCTGGCCTCCGGTATAGCGCAGACGGTTCAGCAGAACCGGGAGCCTTCATCATCCCCCCCCCCAAGCAGCACTGCTTCTCTTTGCTCCTACAGCACATCACAGGAGAGGCAAGAGCTGGAACAGCAGCCCAAGGCTGTCCCACCGCCGCCCTCTCACAGACACCTCCCAGCAATAAATCCCACTCTGGCCGGGCAGGGCCACCGAGCCTGCGCTGGGCTGGGAGAGCTGCAGTTGCTGATCTGGTCCTGGCTGGTGGTGTGTGATTGTTTGCCTTGTTGTTGCAGACGGAGCCACTCCTCCTGGAGCCAGGACCCATCTATGCTATTGACCCTGACTACACCATCAGTGACAGGATTGTGTACAGTATTGTTGGGGGTGAGTAGAACTTGTCACCTTCCACAAAGGACGCTGCTCGTGTCTCCAGTGGTACCTGCCAAGAGCACTTGAGGGAGGGCCTAGGTTTTGCCCCTCTTTTTCTGCTACAGAAATATAAGTAGAGCCACAGAACTTTGTTGATTAAGTGGAAGAAACAGACTGTACAGAGAGGAAGAAAAAAATAGTTACAGTCCCACAAACCGATCTCAGTGAAATCTGTTTCAAAAAGGGTTTGGCTTTTTTGTGAGATGAGACATGTTTTATCTTTAAGCTTTAAGATGTGATTTTTGTCAATCTGGTCATGCTACTTTCATGCAGTCTTTGAGCTGAATCTAAAATTCCCACATTATCAGCCCAATTTCTATTCATAGCCCAGAATTATGTTTTTATTCCCCCAGCACATTGCCTCTATCTCATCTGCCCTGTTTTAGTCTTGATTCCAAAAGGATCAAGGCAAAAGTCCTATTGGCCAAGTGGAGTGTTCCCCTCCCTTTTCCTATTATGCCTCATGGTACCACAGTTGTGAATATCCTCCTGATACCAAATGTATTAAAGAACATTAAACTCCACTGGTATTTGGATGGTGTGTGGCCTCCCTCCCCGCACTCAGTGACTCAGAGCCTTGTAAACAGAGAGCCCACAGTGTCTCAGGGTGAGGAAGAGACAAAAAATTCTGCTTATCTTACAACATGTATCCAACATGGGTACTTTTATGATTCCCACACAGATGGGAATCTGATTTCTACCTGTACATAAACACAAGGTTTGTATTTGGACTCCCTTTGTAATCAGTAGAGAGAAATCAGCGTTCCCAGAGCAGACTGGGAACTAGATGGGGATTTTCAGTCCTCAAATTGCACCAGAGGCTCTGGGCATTTATCATACTTTAGACTGGCAATCTGTGGACCTAGGCACTGGAAATGCAACGCTTTGTTGTCCTACCTCATTTAATTGAGTCCATACACATCTAATGTGTCCCTTTGCATCCCTGGCCAGCACTCTCACTCTTTGCAGCAGCCAGGAAGGCAAAGAAAACAGCATTTTTTCCTTTGGTAAATGGTATTGAGGGTAAATTGGGTAAATTCCTTGAGGGTATTTTCACTGAGACATGAAGAATGAGCTCCAGGTCACTTTATGAAGGAATCTGGTGGTTGAATGCTCTTTGCATTTTCTCTAGGGAATACAGACGAAGTGTTCTCAGTGGATGCAGACACGGGGAATCTAACAATGAACAAAATATTGACTTCCCCAGATTCCTTTCTGTTGCAAGTTATGGTAAGTGATGACATTACAGCCAGCCACCCAGCACAGGTGGATTTCTAGGAAACAGCAGACTGGGTGTGACAGGAGTCAGTGACCTCAAAAATAACTCTGTTACTCCCTTTCTTTTGAAGGGCCCAGTGCTTGACCTGTGTCTTGCACCAATCCACATGAAGCTCCTTCAGCAGTTGAGAGTTTCCTCTCAGGTGTGGGTGGTGACAGCAAAGGAAATTCACTCTGTGCACATTCTGCTGAGTTGGGAATTGCAACGAACTTCAGATCAAGCCTGTCCTTTTGTGTTTCATTAGGGGCAGGAGAAGTCTGGCATCTCTCTCTCTTCTCTCTAGGCCACCCAGGTCAACAACATAAGGAAATACTCTGTAGCCACTGTAGAGATCAAGGTCATCAATAAAAGCAATTTTCCACCCTACTTTGAGAAGAAGGTCTACAATGGGACAGTGTTTGTTGGGCTGCCCCAGAGAAGCTTCGTCTACCAAGCTGGAGATCCTTCCACTCCCCTGGTGATAACGGCAATGGATCAGGATTTCCCTGATGTAAGAAACTAGAAGTGCTCTGTGTTCTGTCTCACTGCTTCAGGCTTAAAGAAGAATCAGAAAACATGAGGGAGGGGAGGTGGGGAGAGGTAAACATGTTGTCTTCTAGTGTTCCATGTTACATTCCCTTGGAAATTCCACAAACACCAGAACCACTTATGGTGTGATGTAATGGGGAAAAGCTGCTGGACTGCTCTCTTCCAAAGCTAGTCCCACACAGATCACTTGCATAGATGTGTTTTGCTTGGGCAAACAGTTGCCAACACAAGCTGGGTTAAGACTTGGGATTTTTTCTTTATGTTTTTGTGATACATTCTTGGCCTCTGAGCAACAGGGTGAGTGCAGTTGAGTTCAGCCTTTCTCACCTGCTCAGCCCAGGTTTATTTATTACTCTTCACACCTGCTCGTACCTCAGGTGTTTTGGACAAATCTTGCCATGGGGTTGTTGGGAAGATGCATGTGAAGCACGGTGTGGTTTCATCACCCACTCTCTGGCCTTTCAGAAAGTCAACCCCAACATGGTGTACCATCTCAAAAACAGCACCGATTTCATCGCAACCAGGGATGGGCTCATCCTGACCAATGTGGTGCTGGAGTCCCCAGGAACTGTGACCATCCAGGTAGGGCACCTCTCTTGGGTATTTGGTCAGGGATGTGGAAAGAAGGAGGAATTCAAATCCTCTTTTTGCTTGGCTCAAAGGAGGCAGTCAATACTTTAAACTTGTAAGAAGCTGGATGTTCCCTTTGTCCACATGCCTAAGGCTTGCCTGGCACAGCTCCATGCCCTGTAGAGCTGTCTGAACCAGCCTGGCCACAGCTGGAGCTCCACAGGCAGGCACAGAGAGGTGCCAACACCTGCTGCCCCTGCCCCACACTGCCTCAGAACCTGTGCTCTGCACTGTGCTGGGAACTGAACACATAGCAGGCACGTGGTTCAGCCTATCCACTCCTGGGGCATGGAATCTTCAGAGCTCTCATTCCCCTGTGACCAGGCTGTCCAGCCACAGTGAATGGCTGTGGTCAGGATAGGGACTGGGTACTTTCTCCTCAAACCCCCCACCACAGACACTGAGAGTGAGCTGGAGATCTGGAAGTCCCTAAGCCGTCTCTTTCCCATGTTCCCGTAGGCTGTTGGAAAAGATGTGTTGAGCCTGCAGGAGGCAAGCACCATAATTGTGGTGGAGGTCATCCTTGCCACAGGTAGGCTGGGGAAGGGGTCTCTATTTTCTGCTCTGGGGAGTGTTTTTTATTTCTGTGGCAAACAGGCCATGATGGGTTACCTGCTGAAGCCTGTGGGCCTGGGCTGAGGCCAACCCCAACCCTACAGGAGGCTCTGTGGTGGCTGTAAGAGGGAAAATAACCCAACAACATCCTCACAGCATAGTCACCACATGCTTCAAAAAGCTCCCTGAGACTTTTAGTGGTGCTGTGCATTGGAGTGTCTTTTCTTGTTGTTCCAAAGGTAAATCTGGGGTTGGTTCATGCTGGGAAATAACCCAGCATATCATTGCTCCTTTTTAGCCAAACACAGAGAAAACTGCAATGTTCTTGCCTGTCTTTGGCAGAGCAGAGGGCAGCTGGCACACCCCAAAGCCAGGCTTGCCCATCAGCCAAGGCATTTCTACTCAGGTCAGGTCAGGGTCTTTTACACCAGGATTTTATGGTCTTACAGGAGAAACAGCCCATGAGTAATAAGAGAGACATGAGGCTTCACCCTTCACCTACTGTTTAACCTTGTCAATGTGAAAACAGCTCACACTTCCATACTGCTGAGAAATTACTCTTAAATTGGTCTTATAAATAAATTAGGGTTGAAGTTCATGAAACTTCTTATGCTTTGAGTTAAGATGAACCAATAGCAATGAATTTTTATCTCAGGATAGGCAGACAATGCCCAGACTCCACTGGATTCTACACGATGATGTGCAATTGAAGTTCCATCACTTCATCCTCTCATCACCACCATTGTGGGGTGCGAAAAACAAGTGGGCTCCTGAGTGTAAATTTGGATTCCCTAAAGGAAGTGTCACTTCACAGCTAAAATCACTGAAATCCCATTTAAGGGCACATCAAACACAGCATAAAACTAGTTCATGTGTGAGCTCTCAGAGTTATAAATGCTCCAAGCATGTACCAACACTTCTGGGCAGCTCTGAAATGTTGCCCTTGCTGCTTAAGCCACACAAAGCAATGGTGCTGTTGAATATACAGAATTACACAGCTCTGTGACTGCTCTGTGGGCTGTGGCTCCGCAGGAGACAGAATTAAGCAGAAAAAATTTGCTGAGGTCCTAAATCCTTGCCAAGGTGTTAATGATAAACTGAGGGCAGAATCCAATGCAGAGGGAATACTTCAATTCCATTATGATAAACAGGCAGCAGGAGAAAAAAACCTTGTTTCATTAATCATTAATGAGAGTCATTTACACTACAAAATGAAGCTGGGAAACTTAAAGAATCCCACTACCACCAAGCAAAGCTGAGAATGGTACTGTCTTTCCAGTCTGGTGTCAATCTCTGTACCTGACTCTGCCAGTGGCTGGAAGCAGAAGCTGCCCCTGAGCAGACTGGGAAATATTGCTACAGCTACAAAAGGGCAGGAAAGTTTTTCTTGTCCTGGGGACTTTCTAATGCTATTCCTATTTCCTATTCTGATTTTTTGTTTCTTATTTTGATGTGCTAATCTGTATTAGAGGGGATGTTCCAGATGAAAGGAAGCTTTGCATTTTCACACACAGATGTACAATCAAACCTCATTTTTGCATTCAGGTGTAAAAGGGTGAAGTGGGAAAGTCAAAGAACTAAATAACTTTACTTCATGTAGCATCTTCTTGCCTGATGCAGTCAGGTATTTATTAACTTAGTTAAATCACAGGGTATAAGTCACTGTCCTGTAAATGGCTGCTATTTCCACTTCATGGAATTTATTTGATATGACAATATTATGTGTAATAAAGAAAGAAGCCCTCTGCTTTTAGGACAGCAAAAAAAGATTTTTCTGTGGTATCAGATAAATTACTGTTACATTCTGCAGCACAGGATGCTTCCTTGCCTTTCAAAAATTGGTTGGAGCTTCTCCCACAGTGAAGAGTTGTGTTGGAAAATGCTGCCGGACAGTTTTAGGCTTTGTAACACTGGCTTGTTTTCCTCGCAGCTGTAACCCCCTCTGACAAGATGTACTCTGCTCAGGACATGGCTGTCTTAGGGGGCACATTAGCAGCACTGCTGTTAATTGCCTTAGTCCTCCTCGGAGTGCTGGTATGGAAAACCAGAAGATGGTATAGAAAACCTGTCAAATACCTGATAAAGAAAAAGGTAAGTGCCTTGTCTGTACCTGAACTTCTAAGAGTTAGAAAGCGGGATCTGAGGAAGCTTTGAAGTATGGATGGGCTGCCCAAGTACCACACATTTGGGTGAAGGTGGTAAATGACTCCCAGATGAAGTTTGCAGAGGTGGCATCACTGCTGTTCTGCCCCTGAGGCTGGAGCTGTGTGGTGGATGATGAGCAGACATGGTAAGGAGAGCACCACAGCTCCATGGAACACAAAATCTAGGATAAACGTGGCACACATCAGGGGTGGTCTCTGAAAAACAGCTGTCTGTGGTATAAACCACTGTTCATCCTCCACAGTCAAAGAAGCCTGGGCTCAGACACTTGTCTACACCTGGGCTATTTAATTTTGGACCCCTCAGGTCCCTGGCAGATTGGTCACTGGCAAGGTTAGGGTATAATTTGTCTGACCAGATGTTGGTCTGTGCCATAGGCTGGGCCTGCCAGGAGTCTAGACCTGAGTGCAGAGCACATAGCTCAGGTGGGTAACAAAAGCCTTCACCCAGTGTGAGGGAAATCCCACTGCAGAATGGGGTGAGTACAAACCACCACGTGTGTGGTGCTGGTGCTCAGCCCTCCTCGAGAACAAGCCCACTTATCTGAGAAAATTCCAGAAAGGAGCCAATAAAAAATGTCTCTTTGGGGGATCTGCATCTTTCCCTGGCTTTAAATAGGTCTAACTGCAAACCAAGCTGAACTTTCCTGAGCAGGAGCTCATTAACCACAGTGTCCTGGTTTAGAGACAGGTATCTGCCAGGGGAAACTGGAGTTTTCCCTGGAATGGAGAATGTAACCCCCCTTCCCTCCGAATTACTATAATTTTGCAATTAAGGGCTTTCAGGCAAAGATTTGGGAATAGGAATAGCAGTTCTTTACTAGGAATATTAAAATAAACAAGTGTAGTAGTAC
>VZUI01035799.1:0-45142 GCA_013401135.1 Cettia cetti | reverse complement strand
AGCAGCACGGTGGCCGAGACACGGAGGCGTGACCGTGCCGGTGCCCGGAGCGCTGTCAGGCAGGGCCGGGATGCCGGCTGCGTTTCTGGTCCCCAGAGCGGAGGAATCGCGGCCTCTGCCTCAGAGCCAGGCAGAAAGCCAACCAAGTGGGACCCGAGGGAGAGAGGGAGGGCACCCTTCCAGTCTCTCTTGGGCATGGCTGCAAAGCAGCCCCTGCTTCTCCTTCCTCCGCCTGTGTTTGGGGTGTGCTGATGGCAGAGCCAGCCAGGCTGTGCTCTGTGTTCCAAAGGCTGCAGAGAGCGGGCAGGAGAAGTGCTGCGTGCACAGCGCAGAGTCCTGGAAGGTGCTGCCAAGAGCGTCCTGTGGGAGCAGGGCTCTGCTCTCTGGCCAGGAACAGCCTGGGTTTGCTGCCGTGACCGCAGGCAGCAGTTGAGGCAGGTGAAGAGGCAGCGGGCAGCTTGTGTTTGGAGAGGGCCTGGGCCTGCACTTCTGAGCCTCCACCTGGAAACACTCTTGGGGCAATAGGAGCTAGCGCTGGAGTGCCTGTGCTGAAAGGACCAGAAGTAATCCAGCCTTGTCAGGGTTTCTTACGATGTGTGGTGGTGTTCCCCAGAAACGCTACACAGTTGGGGAAATGCCCTTGGGGGAAAGGGGCTTGCTTCTCAAGGCAAGAGCTTCACAGGGATCTCCCAGTGTGGTAAGTGCAAGTGTCCCCCTTTAGCTCTCTGTGGTCCTTTCAGTCCTTGAGGCCCATTGTGTTTGGCAGAGGGGAAGGGGAAGGGGGAAGGCTGTGACGAGCAGGTTTGGAATCCACCTGGATCTGTGGAGATAAAGTCATTATAGAATCAAGGAATAGTTTGTGTACGATGGGACCTTAAGTATCATCTGCTTCCACTGCCTGTCATGGGCAGGGATGCCTTGCAATAGATGATGTTACTTCCAGTCTGGTTGTGAACACTTCCAGGGATGGGACAGCCACAGACTTTCTGGCCAACATGTGTTAGAGCCCCATCACTCTCACAGGGAAGAATTTCTTCCTAATATCCAATATAAACCTACTTTTTTACTTTAAAGCTATTCTCCCTTGTCCTGTCAATATATGCTCAATACATAAAATCAAACTTGAGTCTGAATTTGTGAATCTGAAAGACGGATGATCTTCAAAACTTTTTGTAAAAGACTGAAGAAGCTAAAGTTTTTCTTGACTGGCAAGGAAACCAGGAATGTTTTACTAAATTATATCCTTCAAATTGTCTTGTTCGAGATCTTATGCCTATGACTGCAAAATGTGGGGAAAGAAAAAAATTTGCTCTTGTGAAGTTTATTTATCACCCCCTCTTTCCTTTTCAAAGCAATAAGAGGTGACGATTGGGGGGAGGAGAAGTGGAGTAAGTTTAGTTTCTCTGGAGTTGATGAACTGCCGATCCTCATGATGGGGCAGAGATCTGAGCATCACAGAGATTGCTGTTATATGTTCCTCCTGGCAAGCAACAGAATAAAGGATGGAAACTTAGGGAACAGCTCTATTTCTATTGAAAGGCTTCTGGTAACCTGAAGATGTGAGATCTGCAGCCTCACTAATTTTTTGGTAGTTCAGTGATTAATGACTAAGTTGACTTTTTAAAACAAAGCCCCAGACTATGAGGTCTGAGTATTTATCTGAAGGGGAGATCAGTGAATGCGTGTTTGGCTTTGCTGAGTAGACAAGGGAACAACCAGATCTAATCAGTGGAAGCAGGCTAGAGATTTAATGTAACTGAGTGTTGTTCCAGTATCAAGAAAAGTATCTTTGGGTGATAATGTGAACACACCCCTGTATCTCTAAAATTATCCTTCGTAAGATCCACTCTAACTTTGATTTCCTCATGTACTTGCTTGTACTGGATGTTTCCAAGTGTAGTTTCCGCAGATGTTTATCTGTGTGCTTGTGGAAGTGAGAATGTACATTCCCTACTCAATTTTCCCTTCCTGGTAATGATTAAAAGTTTTTTGATTGTTGCAGTCAGTAGTTTTATAGTTAAGAGCCTGTTTTCAGTCTTAATAGACAAGCAGGATAAGGTTTTGTGTGGATAAAGCAGTGATTTTTGTGTGGACTGAGAGGCTTGTTAGCAGTCTCTCTTGCTAAATACCTCTGTAGACAGGCTGTCAGAGAGTATTGCTCTTCTTTCTTGGACTCCTCTTTTCCTGTGAACATGCTGAGTGCTCATGTAAAAAAGCCAAGATAGCAAGATTAGAATCAGAAGAAGAAATTTATTGCTGGTAGAGAGTTAATAGTTTCCATCTGGATGTTGCTGAAGGAGAAAAGTCATGATGCAGCTTGTGAACCTGAAAAGGAAGAACAGGAGGGTCTCTGTGCTCCTAGGGAATGAGAGAATTTCATCTCTCCTGTTCAAAATCCTGCCTGTTCCCTCAGGCAGCCCTTTTTTGAAGCACTTAGGTTTAGCTCAGTGGAGAACAGGTAATCAGATATTTGTCTGGAGATGAATTTGCAACAAGGACCTGACTTCCTCTCTTTTTTCCTGTGAAAAATCTTAAAGGGCAGGCAGATTTTTGAGTCCTCATCTGTCCTTTCAGCCTGGGCATTCCCACCACAAGAAGAGATGTTGATTTAAAAGCAAACCATGCCCAGCTTGGGGAAGCAGAGGGAGATCTGGGCTCGAATGAGAAATAAAAATATGCTGTGGAGTAGAAAAAGACTGAGCAGCAAATCAGGACATTACAGTGTGGCTCTGGGAATGCAGTTAATTTTTACAATCAAGACCTAGGCTCTGTTCCCTAGCTTAGGAAAATGTCATTTGCTCAGATTCTCCCTATTCCTGTGCAGATAGGAAGGCAGAGTCCTGTGACAATTATTTATTATGCCTTGTGAGATTCATGTTAGATGAATGAATATTCACTATTTTTGGACTTCTTTGGAGAGCAGCTTCACAGCTTGTCTTGTCCAGAGTTATTGTGTTGAACACTTGTTTTTTTGCGACATGGGAAGTATTTATGCTGTCAAATCTGCATGGCTTTCACTTCTGTTTTCAGACAACCCTTAATATTTACTTGGCAATTTTGTTGTCCCTTTGTTGGTGGAAACCCCCCTTTTTGTGTTCTCATGAACTTAGAAGTCTTTACATTTTTCTGAAGATAATTCAATGCACTGCAAGAGCCAAGAAGATGTTTGAGAGGTCTGAACCTTTTTTCTTGTGAATAACTGATTCACATAGAGCATCAGGGATTTAATTTCCAGACAAGCTGCAAAATGCAAGTTCTCATTTCTTCTGTGCTATTAGCTGAAGCTGGAAATATTCTGCAGTGATAGCAAAAAGTAGAATATTGTGACTGTCTGGCAGACAAATGGAAGTCTTTGCCTTTGCGTTTTAGAACCATGTTTGTTTTAAATCTTTTGGCCTTAGCAAAAAGCTGAACAAGAGCAATGTGTTTCTGTAGTTTCCTAGGATTGTCTCGCCTTGGGGGCCAGAGGTCTCTGTTTAAAACCCATTTCCCATTCAGTTTATCTCCTCTGAGGCAACTGTTCCCAGTTCCCACTCTAGTCAGTCACAAGTCGTCTGACTTGGATCAAGTTGATTGGATCAAGTTGATTTGGATCAAGATCCATGATTTTAACAGTGTAAAGAAAGTTAGGAGAACTTCCAAACCAGGAACACCTCTAAACAAAGCCCTGTGGCAAATAACATGGACTTTTTCCTCCATTGCCTCCAAAGATGATCAGGAGTATTGACTCTGAAATGATAAGTCTCAATGTTGGCATTTTTTTGTCATGAGAAGTGACAGATGAGGGTTTCTTTTTCCATAGAAGGGCATAAATTGTTAAAAATAACATTCTGGGGTGAGTGAGATGTCCTCCCTATGAGACTCTCCTGGGAAGGATGTGGGGCTCTGGTCAAGTTGAGAGAGAAGTTCTTTCCCCTTTTAGACAATTCTTACTGTAACTAGCCAATTTTCAGCTCTTTCTTGGTATCTGAAGAGCTTTTAATGAAGTATTCTTCACTAGAACATTACTCTTTCTGTCATTTGCAAAAATGTTCTTAGATACTCAAGAAAAAGCCATTTGGAAAGAATTTCACAGGAATCCTGGAATGCTTTGGGTTGGAAGGGGCCTTAAAGCCCATCCAGTTCCACCCCATGCCATGGTCAGTGACACCTCCCACTATCCCAGGTTGCTCCAAACCCCATCCAACCTGGCCTTGGACACTCCAGGGATGCAGGGGCAGCCACAGCTTCTCTGGGCATCCTGTGCCAGGGCCTCAACACCCTCACAGGGAAGGATTTCTTCCTAATATCTTATCTAACCCTGCCCTCTGTCAGTGGGAAGGCGTTCCCTGTGTCCTGTCACTCCATGCTTTTGTAAACAGTCTAAAGAGGAGGCCTGAGAGTGGCCCCAGCCCTTGCCATGTGTCTTCAGGCAGAGCAACTCTTCTCTGTGTGTTGATGCCTTCAGAAAGTGAGGCAGAGCAGATGGGAATCTACAAAAGAGTTGGAAGTAAGTTAATTAGTCTTTGCTTCCCAATTTCTTCTAACGTCTTTGCAAAATAGCGACAGTGAATCATCCTGAAGCCTGGTCATTTTTCCTGTGGTTAAGAGTTCCCAGACTTTTGTACCATGTGTCCTGTTGGAAGCATTGATTTACTCCAGACTTTTTCACAGAGGTCTAAGCTATCATAAATAAAAGTCAGGAAACCTTAGCTAAAAGCCTTTTAAAATAATTTTTAAAAAAATTAAAACAGTCAAGGTAAGTATAAGGCACGGTGTCTTGATTTATGTATGGATATAAACCAAATCCTATTCCTTGTAGGCAAGATTTAAGTCACATTGTTGCCATGCTGCACCCACAGAAGCCCATGGAAAACCTTCCAGTGACTTCAGACAAGACAAGGGTCCCATCTCAGATCTAGCACAACCTCTAGATAACACATCTGGCCACTGGGGAAAGGACAATGTGATAAGGAATTTTGCAAGGTCTGTTAGGGAGCCACTGAGAACAAGACTGCCTAAAGCATAGGGAACAGCAGAGGGGAAAGGAAAAAAAATTTGGACCTGTTTAACCTTAAATTCAAATTTATTTCTGTTTTTCAGTGTCTTTTACATGAGGAAGAAGGCAGTGCTGCTTTTGCCTCTACCTCTAAGCTTCATGCTGTCTCTAAGCATGTAGTACAGAACTTAGATTCTAGTAAATGAGTAAATTTACCACTTGTAGCACCAAAATTATTAAGTGGGGGAGGCTGAACTCAGAAATACCAGCATGTTTGGTCTGATCATCTTACCAGCACATCACAGGAGTGTTGTGTTGTATCCCACACAATGGCAAATGATGCTTTTCCCTGTAATAGCTGCCTTGGACAGAAGTCATGCAGTTGGAGGGTAGACTCAAACCCCAAAGTTTTAACTCCAGAAGAGGTCTTATTCAGAATTACTGGAGGACTTTTCTTGTATATCACAGATGCAGCTGGAAAACTTGAAACAATTTGTTAGTTCTTGTCCCTGTAGAGTTTGTTGCAGAATTTGGCATCCTTTAACATTCATGTTTGAACCCTATTGGGTTTTTAGCTGTTTGTGTTCTGTGTTTGTTGGTGGAGCTGGTATCAACCCTTGCCTCCACAGTGTGTGTGTGTTGTTAGCTCTACAGCAGCAAAACCGGTCAGCAGGAGGAATAATTTGGGGAAATTCAAGTTATTGCACTGAAAGCATTTTCATTTTAATGTTTTGACCTGGCAAATTGCTTATTCAGGCAGTCCAAATTAACTAAAATTCATAAACTTTAATAACAGTTGCAGAGAAAGGCAAAGAGATTGGGACTTTCAGGATGAACTATGATATTTAGTAGTGTATTCACAACATGAGTATGATTGGGGGACAAAGTCAGAAAAGGAAACTATAAGAATTTCCATAATTTGGAGCACTTCCTGCACATACGGTGTGTGATGTTTTCATGTGCCTAAGTACTCTGGACCCTCTGAGATGACTGGGGAGATGGAATTAGCCCAGAGATCCTGGGGAAGGAGCTTAGAATTGGAAGGAAGATAAGACACTACGGACTCAGAGATCTCCTGGCAAGTTCATTAACTCACCAAAGGCTTGCCTTAGGTTTGAGACTGGGTTTGGAGCTGGATCCTTTGCTTCTGTTTTTGTTTGTTTGTTTGTTTGTTTGTGTGTTTGGTTTTTTAATTAGGTCTCAAGCACTTTGGCAGTTTTGTAGTCCTCCCAGCTGCACTTTGTGGCCAAAACTGAAACACTCAGAATCTGGCAGCTCAGGCATCTTTCAAACACTTTCAAGGATTCTCTCAAACACCTTCCTGTGTTTGTGACACTGAAGGACCACGACAGGCAGTGTCCTGTTGAAACGCCTGTGTCTTGCATGATCGCCTGTGGCCCAGTGGCATACTGAGGAGTGAATCAGTGGGGAGAAAAGCTGTCAGAGGTTCTGCTGGACAATTTGTCCCCATGGCAAGCCAGAACAGCTCCTTGAACTGTTTTGGAGCTTGACTCATGCCAGGAGGGGACGTTTCTCTCAGCAATTTCCCGACTGCCTTCTGGGTTCATTTGTTTTTCTTACAGGGGTGGTTTGTGCAAGGAGAGGGCATTCATCCTTCCTCTGACACATCCCTGCCTTGCCCCCCTCCTGCTCCTGGAGAGCACAGCTGGCACAAACCTCTCCTTGAAGAGGTTAACCAAATGGATGGGATTCATCGTGGGATGGGGCTGGTAGGAAATGCAGTGGTGTGCAGTGCCAAAGCCATGATGTGTGTGCTCTTTCCATTGGGAACACTGACTCATAAAACGGAATAAAAAAGCTGCTACATTTCTGTGTGATGAAAAAAACGGGCCCCAGTCTAGTCCCTCTTATGTATTCACACAATCTCTGTCCAGTGAACGCTTTCCCTGTTAGAGCTTGTGAAACCTGGCTTCCCTTGGTAGGAATTAAATTTATTTCAGCTGAAAAGAATTGGGTGTCACCTTGGATGGGTCTTCTCCTCACCCCTAGCCAGGGCCAAGCACTGGTCTTGTGACTTTCTAAATACAATCCAGAGTATTTATTTGCTGTTATTTTAATTCAGCTGAGAAGAGTTTGGCCATGTTTCCCTTGGGTTGTGCTGTCAGCTGGTTGCTGATCAGTTATCCAAGGTATGCTTGGTGGAAAACAAGAGAAAGAAGCCCTTCCCATAGCCATGGTTCCCACTTCCCATTCCTGTTTCAAGCTCAGAGTGTGGGACCAGCAGGAGACGTAGATCAGATAATCAGAGACAAGGAAGCTTTGGAGAGGGTGGGAATATTCTCACTATCCACTATGAGGTGCAATAGTTAAACGCTGGATTCTATTGCATCCAAAGATTGTGACGTGGTGTTAGACCTTGTGCAGCCTTCTTTATAAGTAGATAAAGTTTAGGTAAAAACCTCAAATTATTGCAACTATGGACTGAGATATACAGCTAAGTTGCAGTTTATATTACTGTCACTATTGAGCCACCACCTCAAACTATCAGAGATTTCTGCAAATGCCTCTATGTTGCCTGAAATACGAACAAATGCAATATAATTCAAATTGTGCAACAGATCTTGAACTGCCTTTGGTAGCAGCAGCATAATAAATGTCAAAGTTAAGCAGACTCTGTCAAGTCTGGAGTTGGATCAATGATCCTTGTGGGTCCCTTCCAACTCAAGATATTCTATGATTAAGAATGAAAAAGAAATATTTTGCTTTACACTGAGGCTCAGACGCAGCTCAAGGAGTCACTACTGCTTGTCCACACCCTCACAGCTGATAACTGTCTGAGTTGTGCCTTAGCCAAAACCTGTTCCTCATTTTTTGTGCACCTCAGGCTTGGATGCTCAGCTCCTGTGGTTTTGCTGTGGGGGGATGAGGTGGGGGAAGCCAGTTGCTGGGAGAGTGTGACCTGTCTTCTGTCAGGTTGAATCCATTCCCCTTTGTTCTGTCACCCCAGGCCCTTGAAAACAGTCTCTCTCCATCTTTCCTGCAGGTTCCTTCAGATGCTGTGAGGCCACAGTTGTGTCTAATTGAGTGTCTAATCTAGGTGCTGTAAAGAGATGGCACTGTTGTTGTGGCAAGACTTGTCCTCTCAAGCAGTACCTTCCATGATTTATTTTTTATAGGGGGAATGCAGAGGGATGTATAAGCAAAATTACAGTTACTTGGTGACTACTGCATCTCTCTCAGTGTCCTGCTTGGGCCTCTAAATTCAATTTTCGTGAGCTTAAGGCATCCTAGTGAAAAAATTCTTGTTGCTTGGATTGGACTTGTCTTTCTTTAACCAGTGGGTTTTTCATGTGTCCTGGGAATGCATCCTTGCCTTTCAGTTCAGAGTTCTGGCTAGATGAAGTTATCAGTGCATGTGAATTTCTGGAGGCAGGGTGGTTCCTTGCTCACAGTGGGAAAAAAAGTTAAAGGCCAGGAACTCTGCTTAAATCCTTTTGTTATTAGCAGAATGTACTGTGGCCTTTGACATCCCCTAATTCTGCTTCTCTGGAAACTGATAGATGATTATGGTGATCATGGTAATTACGGTCATTAGGGTGCCTGCCATTTGTGGTAATGTGGAGGATGCTGGAGAAGAATGCAGCCTTTTTAAAATTGCAAACCAATACATCTGTTAAGTACTAATGGTTTGTTAAATTTATTGAGCGCTTTGGGACTGCTGAATGAAAGACCTTATATAAATGGCACTTAATTATAGTTATTGCTAGAGAAGGGCTTGCACAAAGGCAGCAGTTATCTGGGAATCTGGGAAACAAAGGTCTGGAGCTTGCTGCCAACATCTGCTACCACTTAAAACTTACAACATGAGGCACTAATTTGGAGAGAGAGATTCTGCAGCCCCTGAGTGTGGCAATCCTTTGGTGAGGCTCTTGGTATCCTGAATGTGTTCTGCCCACATTGACTCCTTGGGAAGGGACTCTGCCCTGGTTGTCACAGGGATCATGGGACACTGGTTACAAATCTGCTTTAAACACTGTTTTCTTCCTCACAGAATTGAACAGAAATGGGCAGTGATGTTTTTTACTCAGGACCTCAGGTGTCCTCACAAACATGGGCAGGACTGTACTGTGGAGTACCAAGCAAAGTTTTCCAAGGTAGGTAAGGAAGGTTTCTATTTCTAGGAGCTCCTTCACGCTCTTGGGTCTCAGCATGTGGAAAAATCCATTAATGTGTGGTGTTTGGCTCTGGCTGCTTTGCTTCTGGAGCAGTGGGAAGCTCCACCCCTCCAATTTGAAGAGAAATTGGGAACCTTGCAACACCAATCTACTGTGAGTCATCTACCCAGTGGCTTCAGAGGAGAGAGGAACGAAACCTTCAACCCTCCAAGCTGCTTGCCAAGGAGTGCTGCCATCTCCTAACAATTTCATGGATACTATGATGAATTCACTGAAAGGCTTCTTGGAGCCTTTCTGTGCTGCAACAACAGCAGAGGGAACAGGGCAGGGCAAAGACATTTATTTAATGCTTCTATTTCTGTTCCTGTTCTGGACCAATAAACTGTGAACTGGCTTTTGACCAGCAGGTTTGCTCACAGTCATGAGAAGCAGGTAGTGGTGGCTGGTGAAGTTCTGTGTGTTGACTGAACTGAACTTAATTCTTCCCTTAACAGCTAAAATGGATCACTGAGCCGTTTTGGGAGCATATTCAGCTAAAAGCAAAGCCCATGATTCAGTAAAGCACTGTTCTTTATCCTATTTTTAAAATATAATTCATGGAGCTTCGAAATCTTATTTTGATGGCTATTTTTAGCTTTTTATATTGTCTGCGACCAGAAGCTGTAGAAAGAGGCCAGGACAGCATCTCAGGTGTGTGAGCAGCACTTCTAGGGCATACAAGATCCAACCTGAGGTTTAGTTTTATGTCAGGTTGAGGATGAGTTTGCTTTTTGGAGATCTCTCATGTCACACAGGCTTCCTCATCACTAGGGGAAGAGAAGAGAGGGCTCCACCTCCATCCCCTCTCTTGTCTCTCAACTGGCCTCAAGTTCCATCTGCTGCATTTGTGCCTCTGATGGTCATAATGGTATTTTAACTCCATTTTACACATAAATACTTCATTATTCAGCAAACCCTTTCGTTAGTGGTTGGGAGGAAAGGAAAGAAATGGTTCTTTTTCTGAGATCCTTTTTCTTTAGCAGCTCAGCTACAAATGGAGGGGGAAAAAAAAAGGGAGAAGCAGTGAATGAGTACTTTTACTCCTGTTTGATCTTCCCTGCTCTCAGGACATTTTTGTTGCTCTTTCCATGCCACAGAGATGAATGTTTCCTTCGGCATCTGCCCTCCCATGAATCCATCCCCACAAAGGCCTGTGGTTGCTCTGCACACTTGCATTAATAATAATTTGGCTGAGTGCAGTGCCCTGTGCTCAGGACAGCTGGGATTGCTCTTGCACTTGCTTTCCCAGAGTTGTAGGAAGGAAGATTGCCTCCACAGCAGCCCTGCATAGCTCAGGAGTGGAGAATGGAATGCCAAAGATCAGTGGGTTCCCAGATAATTTCATGGTGGCAGGATCTGTAATTTCCACCGTGGTTGGTTCTGGTTTGACTGTGAGTCCACAGCCTTTCTGCTTCCATGCTGGACTCGGGGAGTGGAAATATTAATTTGAGCATGGAAGGTTTGACCCTTTGCCAGTGGCCCAGGAGAATGGAGAACTGGTGATTGTGCATGGATGTGAGCTCTGGTTTTGCAGGGATCTTGTTTCTTTATAAAGCAGCAGATACGCATTTCCTTCCAAAGGCATGAGAGACCTTTTCACTCAGGATTTGCCTGTTTTCATCTCAGATCATGTTGAGTAGTTCATATTCACAATCCAAACTGTTTGGTTTCACTGCTTCATGTTCTGCTCTACAAAGTTATTGACGCTTAATGGGTTAACTTAGTTAACTTCTTCCTGGTCTTGAAGTTTCCCCTTAGGAACAATTCAAGCTGACTCCCTCATATTTTTGACAGTGCCTTTGATACTTTCCTAACAAGATCTTAAGTAAGTATTGTTGGTCCCTAGTGGGTTAGAAACAGTATGTCAGAACCTCAAAGACTGAAAAATAAAATCAAAATTATTTCTTTCCACATCTTCTGTTTCTAAATCTTTTAAGGCTTGTTAGTTCTTATTTCCCAGGCCTTCCTGAACTGTAGCTGCTGAAGTGCTTTTTCTCACAAAATTCCAGAGCAGCATTTTGAACAAGATACTGGGTAATCCCAGAGTTGACAGCATTGATTGTGCAGAGTGTTATTGGCTTGTTCCCTGTGCCAATTTTAAACATTTCGGTGGTGCTGGATATTGCTGAGAGTCTCATTAAAATTTTGATGTGCTTATCCTCAGCTTGTCTGTGCAAGAGGGAAGTACCTGGGCTGGATTTGAGGCAAATGGATTAAAATCTAGACTCTATGTGGAGCACATGGAGCATCATCCTTGCTTATGCATTCCCTAGAAGACGAACCAAAGTCAGGACAAGCACCAGTGTGGTTGGAAAAGATCATTCCCAGTGTTAGACTGAGGGCATGTACAGATACCAGTCATGTCAGGGAGAGAGAAATCCTGTGCTGCTGCAGCTCAGTTTACACTCCAGATTTTTTGGTTGTGATCTCTCAGGCACAGCTAATGCTGAACTTGCACCTTGGGACCATTCAACATATCCATATTGGGGATTTTATTTGGAACTGGAGAGAAAACAGAATCCTGGTGCATTTTACTTCCTCTTGGATCGAGGGCTGGATGGATTTTCTATCTTCCCCTGCAGTAGTTTCAGGAAATGTTGGTTTGTTCCTGGTGATGCTCCATCAGAGCTGCTCTGAGGAGATGCTCTGGCTGACACGCAGCTCCAGCCTTGGAGCCTGCTCCAGAAACATTCCTGCCAAATGCCTGGCCACTGAATTCCTGCTTCCTAGCACCAACAACTGGCTCCTTGCAAGGTGGGGAACTGCTGGGGAGGGGGGGAAGCATTTCATGAATCACAACTCCCACGCCTTTGCATACCCATGAATTCCCAGCCAAAATACTTCCACCCTTATTCACACCAAATCCCACCTTTACTCCAGAATCTTTTCCATCTGTCCTGCAGGCTGCTGTGCAAAAGGGAGATTAGAGAACCCAGGGCTTCTCTGAAAAGACAGAGAGCTGACTTGAAGCAATAAATGTGTGTGCCTGCATCCAGTGGCCCCTGTTCCTGCTGCCACTGCCATCACCAACACAGGGGGCAGCAGGAAGAGGATGGATTTACCACTCCATCTGCTGTAGGAGATTACCACTCCATCTGTCCTCTTGCAGCTGGACCAGAAGCAGTCTCAATTTCTAAGTGGGTGCCTTGAGAAGCTTTCTCAGCTCTGAGAGTTTCCAGAGGGACTCTGCTTGTTTTTCATGGGATGTGTATTTGATAGTATGCCAAGGAGGATATTTCTTCTCGGTCTTGAGCTTGTGGCAGGGATTTCCTGCAGTGTGGACTGTTTTGAGCACCTAAAAGCATGTGCTGACTGGTGTAGGGCACTCTAAAATGGCTTGGTTTGGAGGACCTGGGTGGGAGTATCAGGCAACACCCAAAGCTTTTGTGCTCTTGGGATGTTAGCAGTGCCTGGAAAAGAAAAGATAGCAATTCTCTTGCCAGTGTGGAATGGTGAAAGCAAACCACCCTGTTGCTGGAACATTAATCCTGAAGGTACAAGCGTTGATTGCCCTTCCTACCATATTGGGGTGGTAATAGTGATGTGCTTCTCTTCATCTTTCTTTTCCCATATCCATAAAATAAGGATGGTCTCTTGCCTGTTTATCTTCCTAGAGGTAATGCAAGGATATTTATCCCATACTCTTTGAGTTGGTGCTTGGATACCCAGTGAAACAGATAGGCATTAAGAGGCCAAATCCCACTAGGCTTGTCTTGTCCTCAAAGAGATTCCCAGGGCTGGATCTGGTCCATAAAATAAGTATTTCAATATGAACAGAGCCCCTTGAGCTGGTTGAGGAGGCTGAAGGTTGGCAGGAGTGGCTGCAGCTGGCTCATGGTTTGAGGAGGAAATGCCAGGCAGGAGTTTGTCACTGTGTAACTGATATTCTTAGCTCCACCCTGCTCCCCCATCCTCCAGCTAAAGCTTTCCATGGAAAATTTAGCTGCCATTGGCTCTGGTTGAGGCTCCAGGCATTGAGGCAGCTTTCATTTGTGTTGTTCAGGTCTTTAAAAAAACACAGCAGGGACTAAACCCCCAGTGAGGTCACAGTCTGGGTAGTGGCTGATGGGTGAGAAGTTGGCCTTGTCCCCCAAAGTGGTGATTATTACTGTCCTTGTAGTCACGTCTGGGGTGTTCAGGTTACAGAGAGGGGGTGACTCAGCTCTATCAACATCTGAGCTGCCTTACAACATTGTCTGTGTCTCCATTAACCACCTAAGGACCTTGGGCAGGCTGGGAATGGAGCTCAGTGCCTCCCATCAGCTGGGCTGAATCTTGGCCATGGTGGGAGGCAGCTTCTCCCCAGCTCAGTGATAAACCACTCTCCAGTTAGGCTGGCACTAAGGACTGGGAACATTTGTTTTGGAAAGAAATTTGGCATTAGACAACAGAGAGTCAAGATGCTTATTTTGTTCACCACTGTGCTGCAGAGAATTTTGGGATGTGGTTCTGACTTTTTCTTAAGCATTTTGCTTTCCTCACAGCTTTGTCTAATGTGACAAGATTTCAAAGAGTTGCTTCAGCCAGAGGTAGGTCTTCAAGCATCTGCAGGTTCACACCAGGTATTTGTATCAGAGCGAGAAATAAACCCCATGTCTCCAAAGGCTTGATCTCATTACTGCAGGGCTGTTGGAGGTGCTTTTTCCTTGTGTTATATGAAAAGAAGGTTAGGCTGAAGTGTCTGCCTTGGCAGACTCTGTTTTTCCTTTTCCAGGGAATGAGGGGAAGGGATTCACTCCTTCCAGTGGCAGTGAGAATTGTCTTTGTGTTCAAGTCCATCAACTGCAAGAGATGAAGCTGAACATTATGTACAGATTAGAAATGTGGATTTGCCCAGGAACCAAAAAATGCAGGGAAAAGTGTCCAGACCTTGGCAGCAGCCTGGAATGTACACCAAGTTCTTATGTTGGGTGTGGGATTAAAGCCTCTTCTTATGGCCATTGCAGGGAAGCCTTTGAGACTGTCTTCCAGTGGTTGTTGGAGTTTTCCTGGGAAATGGGTGCTATGGGGGAATGCTGCAGCATTTCTGGAAACCAAACCAGCTGCTTGTTAGCCTTAAAGCTCTGCTCCCCAAGCTGAACGTGCTCCACTGCTCCAGGAAAAGTCATGCACTTGGTTTAGAAAGCCTGAGGCACTCTGTTGTTCTTTGGGTTTTTTATATCAGGGAGAAAGAGCCACAAATTTTATTTTTTTCCTCTTCACTGTGTTAGGGTGGTGAAGAGGGTTTTTTTAACAAGAATGAAAAAAAGATGAGCTGTAACTTTTTCTGTTTGGAATCTGAGGGGGTAAAAATCGCACCTCTAAAAAAAAAAAAGAAGAATTTTATTGGACCTGTTGAGGACACAAAAAATGTCTTATATTTCAGTTCAGCTTCAACAGCTGAGCTTGGAAAAGAAAATTATTAGAAGAAAGAAACATTGTTTTAAATAAAACCACTTCAAGTTCTAAACTTGGAACTTTTCCCTTGAAAAATGTTGCAGCAAAATATTTTATGAAATTTGAAACTTAAAACTCATATGGAGTCACTCTTTCCTATTAGTATTTTCATTTTCAACGAGGTCTCTATTTGCTCCAGTGCTCTAGTGAAATACTCCTAAATAACATATGTCCCTAAAAAAGTGTCTCTTCCCTGCAATCAAACCAGCTGTTGTTGGAAGCAACTTTAAAAAAAAACCTTTTCTATGAAGGGAGAAGATGTGTCAAGGTATATTTGCAATAGGGAGAACCTGAAGTTCAAAGGTACATTCAGTCATTCTGATCAGCTGGGTGGTGCTGGAAGATGGAGAGAGAATTTTTGAAAGGCACGGAGTGATACAAGAAGAGTGAATGGTTTAAAACTCAAAGAGAGAATATTTAGATCAGATATTGGGAAGAAATTCTTCCCAATTGAGGAGGGTGAGGGTGGGGAGGCTCTGGCATTGGTTTCCCCCAGAAGCTGGGATGGCTGCTCCTGCATCCCAGAAAGGGTCCAAGGCCAGGCTGGATGGGGCCTGGAGTGACCTGGGATAGTGGACGGTGTCTCTGCTCATGGCAGGGGTGGAACGAGATGGGCTTTGAGGCTACTTCCAACCCCAACCATTCTGGGATTCTGTGAGGCCCATGCACCCAGGGCTTCCCCTGCAGTGGCTGCCCGTGGCATTTTGAGTCCATGCAGTTGTTCTGGTGTGGCTGTCTGTCGGAAGCACAGCCACCAGGAGGACGTTTGGCACCGTGCCTCCTGCGTGACGTCGGGGGCTGCCATTCCTGCACGGCTGCTGCGTGCACAGGGAAGAACTTGATCCTGTACAAACAGGACAGCCACGTGCAGTTATAGGCAATTCTATGTTCCCTTTCCCAGGGAATATATGCTGCTCAGCTGACATACATCCCTCTTGGTTTTGCTTGCCAGCGCTTTCCAGCTCACATGTTTGCACGGAGGCTGTACCAAGTATGAACTGTATAAACCATTTAGTTTTTTACCCCCTCTGTTACTCCTATTTTATCCTTTTCTTTTCCTGTCTACTATTTTATCTAAACCAGTTGAAGTAGAAGTAGGAAGGGGGCTTGTTTTTACTTGCTATAGGTTGAGGAGAGTGTAAAGCTATAAAAACACAGGCAGAAAGAAAGAGACCCTGAAAGGGAGTGCTGGAAATAGTGGGACTGTGGTTCTTGAAGTTTTAGACCAACCAGGCTGCTTTCAGCTGTCTGTCTTCTCACAGCTCTTACTCTGGTCATTGAAGTAACTGTGTCTATCACTGGAATTGAAAATCCTGCAGAGGCTGAATGAACTCTTGAGTTAGGAAGCACAGTCTGCTGCCAGGAGCAGCCATTTGTGTGCTGTCTCCTCGTGAGTTCACCTTGGATGCCCTGGCTTTCCGTGTCCATCAGATGGAGCGTGACAAGGAGGGCAGCCACATCCCTATCACTTTTACAGGCACTTTGCAGTTCAGACAAAGTCTAATTTGCATTAGGCAGCACGGGCTGATGAGCTCAAACACATGCAGGGATAATGCCAAGCAATAACTCTTGCCATATCCCTGGACTGCACTAGAAGTCACTCTTGTTCTGTATTGAGGCTGTTCCAGTAACTAACTGGCAGTTCCTAAAGAAATATGTCACCATGAAAGATGCCATTAAACCTAGCCCATTTGTCTCCTAATGGAGACATTCTTTGTCTGACTTCCTTGTGAATCATGGGGAGAGGGAACACTTGCTTGCCAGGCCTCCTACTCATTTTTATCCTGAGAATATTAATCCAGGGTTCTTCTCCAGAAACCTCCATACAACCAAGCCAAGAGAGAGCAGGAGGGACGGCAGGAGATGGTCCAAAGTCCTGCAGCTTCCATCCTTGTTTGCTCCATGAAGTTTGCACAGCTGCTTTGGAAGACCAGAGAGAGCCTCACCACCGAACTGAGCAGCGTGTTAAAATTGCAGTTCATGAGTTTCAGTCCATCAAACTGAATAGGGGTGGGTTTAGATCAGAGGTTGTGGGGGAAATCCTTCCCTGTGAGGGTGCTGAGGTCGTGGCACAGGCTGCCCAGAGAGGCTGTGGTTGCCCCTGGATCCCTGGAAGTGTTCCAGGCCAGGTTGTACCACGCCAGAGTCTGAATCCAGTTCTCAGGAGGGTGATACAATTTTGCACGATTTTTCTGTGTGTGAGGCTGACATGCTTATAGCAACACTGCTACTTTAAAGACTGATGCCTTCCTCTCCTTTTTTGTGCTCCAGAGCCCCAACCACAAGCCTTGCTTTAATTTAAATTTTAAACAGCAGACAGACACACATGCAATGAAGAATTATGGGCTGTCGCTGCCAAGGATGCCATGAAATGGCTGAGTGAAAGGGAACATCTACAAACTAATAAAAGTTGTTATTAAGGGGATTATTAATGAAAGGCCTTCGAGCAAAATAACTCCCTCTCCCTCCAAATGCCTGAGGTTATTTTTCTGTAGCCTCCTTTTTTTTCTTTTTTTTTTTTTCTTTTTACTAAGCTTCTTGGGAAGCTAAATACCAAAAGAAATGATTGAAGAAGCTGTCACCATCATATGGGTCATTTTTGGGACCTGGTTTCGCAAGAGCTCGTGTCATGTGTCTGCCCACCCCTGCTCTTTTGCACAGATGTAGTGAACTTCACAGCCTGTTCTAATTAATACCAGGCCTAATGAGGAGTTGTGAGTGGGAATTCAGTGTGGGGAGGAGGAGGAGGGAAGAGAAAAATAATTCACTCTGTTATTACTTGGTTTTAGTTAGTTAGGGGAAAATGATTGTAGGGCTGGAAAATATGACATGGCACTTAAGGTTTTCTGTAGCAAATGGGGTGAAGAGCTGGGATTCAGGGAAACTGCTGTGTTTTCCTGGGTTTTGGATCATGTAGGTAAGGGTTTGTCTGTCATGTTGTGGTAGGTGTTAAGGCATTGCTGTACTGGGCCCTGAGCTGACAAGGTGACAGCAGAGGTTACTTGCTTTGCTTTGCTGCTGGGAGGTCACTGGTTCCTGGCTTTGTGTCCCACCCCAGCAGCTCCAGCTCCTAATCCAAAGTAAGTAGTGCTGTTTCCTGGTGAGTGTAACATCAGCAGGTTGGGAACACCTGGGCTGTGCCAGAGCAGGCTCTCCATGGGCTAGGCTGGATATATCAGTGCCTGAGGAGCAGAGGTTCTCTCTCCTGTGCTGCCTTTCTTTCCTTGGAAAGAGGTGGGAGGACAGCTCTGCTAGGTCACTGGATGTCTTCACTCCATGCAGTGTGGGCAGCAGGCACAAGGAGGGGATGTTCCTGCTCTGCTCTCCTGAGACCCCACCTGGAATACAGTGTCCAGTCCTGGTGCCTCCAATGCATGAAGGACATGGAAGTGTTGCAGCAAATCCAGAGAAGGCCATGGAGTTGATAGGGGAACGGGAGCACCTCCCCTACGGACTCAGGCTGAGGAAGTTGGGGCTGTTTTGCCTGGAAGGTTGATATATGGAAGAAATTGTTCCCTGTAAGGCCCTGGCACAGGGAACCCAGAGAAGCTGTGGCTGCCCCATCCCTGGAAGTGTCCAAGGCCAGATTGGACAGGGCTTGGACCAGCCAGGTCTGATGGAAGGTGTCTCTGCCCATGGCAGGGGGTGGAATGAGATGAGCTGGTATGAGATGATGCTCCCTCATAATGCTGTGTGAGGGGAGTGCATTTCAGAGCTGGATACAGGCTTTTCAGGGAAACCAGGGCTTTTCTGGGAAGCTCAAAGCAGTTTGGCAGATGTTGGTGGATGGAGGTACCCACAAGAGAAAGGCAGGGATTGATCAGTATGGAGAAGAGGGAGGTCAAGGCCACAGTGCCTGGGATGGAGGAGACCAGCCTGTGCTCCATCTCTGGAAGGGACCAGGTTTGCTCCTGCAGCTCTGGTCTGACTTGTGCCTTGAGCTCAGACAGCTGGTAGAAAATGGATGATGCAGAAGAAGCATCTTTGGAGCTGGAAGCAGTAAAAGGCTTGGCTTCTTCCACAGCAAATGTTTCCGTGAATCAGGATGGAAAAAACTTCAGCTGGGTTAGATGTGTGCAGCTGGGAGAGGGGACTCTGCCAGTTCCTCCCTCCTTGCTGTCACTGCAAAGGAGAACTGGGAATGTCTTTAAAGGGATTTCTCCTGATTCAAGTGCATCTTTCCTGATGTTTGGGAGCCTGAGGCCTTGCTGGTGTCTGTCTTGCTTTCATTCGATGTGGATTGTCCCTGAGGGCCACATGTCCCTTGCTCTCAGCCTTTGCAATCCAGTTAAAACCCTCTGGCCTAAGGAAATCAAGGAGCTAAGCTGCTGCTCTGCTGAATGAAGCACCTATCTCATGTGTGGCACTGGACAGCTCAGTGGGAGCCTGGGAAAGGGAATAAATGGCATTTGTTCTCTGCTCACTGGTCTCTTCCTGCCATCTCTGTAACCTATAACAATGCACAGTCCTCAGCACTTCTGAGTGTCCTGTGACACCTGAGATGTGCAGCTCCTACCAATCCCTGGAAAATACACCTCCAAGTGTGGAGGAGTTGGCATTCACAGGAGCACAGTGTTCCCCAGTGAGCAGCCAGCAGTGACTGAATACAAAATTGAGATCCCCATCAAGTCCTCCTGTTCAGGAGCTGCCTTGCCTCAGAAGCAGAACTTTCCATGCTGTTATAACTCCTGCACCTGGAGGAGCTGGGAGGCAGCCTCAAGGCTGCTTCTAGGCAGGAAGTTCAAGGATTTGGATGCAACTGTGACAGAATGAGGTGGATTTAAGGTCCCTCCCAACCGAAACCAGTCCATGACATTGTAATCGTCACCTCATGAGGCTTTTGACTGGCACAGGGAGCAGGGGACAGGTGTACAAGAGCAAGATGTAGACAGAGAGGCCTGTGAGTAGCTGACAAAAGGTGAGTAGCGTTTGGGAATGGTTTTCTGGTTGCTTGCTCTTGGGAAGACTCTGTTGGCTTAACTGCAGAGATTGCTGCCTTGTGGGCTGAGTAGGAGGGGAGGATCATCCATGCAGCCTGCATCCTCTGGGCAGTGGGAAGCAGCAATATTCCCAACAAACATCTCTCCCTTCTCTTTTAACAGTGTAAGATGATCAGGGCAGCTGTGCTTTACAGTTTCTGGTCTAAGCCCACGCCACATTTCTTGCCCGTGTTCTGCTTGTAAAACGGTGCTTCCTGAGAGCCTTCCTGATAGTCCTCTCTGCTTTCTTTCCTTGGAGGCTGCTACTCTGCTGTTTTGCTTCTAGATTTGCATTTTCTCTCTCCCCCTGCTTTCTGCACACCCTCTGAGGTAGCCTGAGGTGTGCTCAAGCCTCTCCCACCTGTTGGTGTGGCTGATGTCCCCAAAACATATTGAAGCCAGTGCACCACAGAAGGTTCCCCTTGCATCTGGGCCTGGTTCTGCCACCTCAGGTGACACCACAGCAGGCACATGGCCAGGCAGTATCCTGGATTTACTCTGTGTGAGGACAGCAATATCACAGAATCCCAGAATCATCTGGGTTGGAAGGGGCCTTAAAGCTCATCTCATCCCACCCCATGCCATGGGCAGGGACACCTTCCACCAGACCAGGTTGCTCCAAGCTCTGTCCAACCTGGCTGTGAACACTTCGGGGAAAAATTAGTCTTAATGTGAAAATCTCTGTTTTGGTCAGAAAACACATTTTCCACTGGAGCCAAGACAGATGGAACACTTTGCCCATTCGTGCAGCAGTCTCTCACTCCTGGCTGCATGCAGTTGGTTTGGAAGAAGATGCTTATTTAGGGTTCAGGCTATTAAAAACATCTGCTTTCCCATGTATCCTGAAACACTGCAGGATTTGAAAATGGAGAACATGTATCATGCTTGTCCCAGCCACCCATAAAACATGGGCTCCACAGTTTAAACTGTGGGATTTTGATGATGGTGTATCTGTATTATTCAGTCCTGTGTAATGCACTTTTGGTTGTGGTGCTGTGATCTCTTTTCCTGCGTTGGACCTGGGCCACCTAACCATATTTGCAGTGTGTGGTTAAACATCAAATGCATCGGAATAAGCAAAATAATCACTTCCAGACTAAACACATTTCAAATTTGTTTAGAATATTGAACAAGTTTCATCACTGGGAGATGTCTCTTCTGTGACATCAAGCTACACTGATGAGTCTCTGCTGATGCCAATTTCTTTTTCCTGTATTTTTAGACTAAAAGCATAAAATTCTCTGAAAATCCTCCTTTACCTGTGGTAACTCTTGGCTGAGAGTCAGTTTGGGCATCCCTGAGCATTAATAGCTGTGTCTTCCATGGCCCCCGTGGAGCAGAAAGTTATAGAGAGTTATCCTCCTCTTTCATGTGGGAAAACTGGATGGTGAACAGACAATAATCCTGATCTGTTTAGCTTGGAATGAGCTGGGAGAAGCTGGTGACAAGCACTAGAGGAAAGGAGAGTTTTCACATCCGTTGAGTTTGATACAAGACCCTTATTTTTTTCAACTAAACTGTTTTCTGGTGCTCAGGGCACTACAAGCCTCCTGCTTCCATCTGTCCTTTATTTTTTGGGGACTGATTTGTCTGTCTCTTTGCTGGCTACACTTGAGCAGTTGTGGAAAGAGTTTGTAGTGCATCTGTGCTCCTCAGGAATTCTCTGGCTCCCTCTTTCTCTGGAGGGAAGGGTGTAATTAAATAGAGTCTCCCACCAAATTCCAGTGGGTAATCACACATGGACCGTTGTCCCAAACCAGCCCTGACTCAGGCACCAATGACCCTCAGGGTACCACTGCAGGAAGAGCCAAGAGGCTCCTTCATGGCCTTGAAAAACAGTGGGAATGCTGAGTAAGAGCGGGATAAATAATAAGGCTGGGTCCTGAGCCAAAAAAAAAAAAAAAAAAAAGAAAAAAAAAAGGTGCCTGCAGTTGGTAGGTGTTAATGCTGAGTTTTCACACAACCATAGGGAACCATGGATGCTCTGGAACAGTCAGATTCCCATTGGGAAGCTTTCATTTGAGTTTAACAAGGCATTTAAGCACATGCCTCCGGGCAGAGAGGAGATTTTGGCCCCAGCAGTAAAATCAGACAAAAATCAGAGCATCTGACTGGAGTCAGCTTGAGATAAGATTTAAAAAATGAGTTCCTAATTGAGCTCTTCCCCACCCAGAGTTAGTCTTTATCTTGGACTTCTGAAGTTCTTTACAAATGAACCCTGGCTTCCCCTTATAAAATATTTCACCTTGGAGAGCAATGTAGTCAATCATTTCAACCTGCTCTTGGAATGTTTATGCTTGCAGCAATTATTTTTGCACACTCATATTGTCTTCTTTTTTTTTCCTCTTGTACCTAAAAGACATCACCATGGATAGCACACAGGGGGTTTTTTCCAAATCACTGGAGTACATGAGTGAGGATGGAAAGTTTGTGACAAATTGTTGTGTTGATAAACAAATGGGCTTAAAGGAATTAGTTTCCCAAAGTAACTGCAGCCATTTAAAAGTCCTTCTGCATATGTTTGGCTTTTCTGAACACATTCCTATCAGTATCTTTAGTTAGAAAAAATACTTTTTTATCTACCAAGAAATGTCTATTTTGTTGGGGGTTTTTTTTCAGAACATGAAGTTTTGAAACTTAAAAAAAAGAAAAAGCCTCCATTGTATTCCAAGAACAAACAAGATTTTAATTCAGATGCTGCTTTCTTCATAGTTTTAATGTTGTTAAGAACAGGGCATTCAGAGATGAGGCTGGATGAGTTCTGTCATATTTTTGAAGTCACGGGAGCATCTGGATACAGTATGGAAATCCTCAACCAAAAACTTTTTGAAGTCTCCTTTTATTGTAATTATCCAGGCTCACTCCACTAAAACTATGTGTTTATTGGATTTCTATGGAAGATGAGGCAAGAATCAAACTGATACTGTGGAATATCAGTTAAAATTGCATAGCTTTAGGGAAATATCCCCAACTGTGAATCACCAGCATCAAGCAAATCAGAGCAGAAATCTGTTCAATGTGCAATGTTGAATCAATATTGTGTCATGACCTTTTTGCTTTCTGAAGTATCAGGGAGCAAAGAAACAAACTGTGCATGGGCCTGACACTGCCATGCATCACTTGTGCTTGGCTTTTTTGGCATCAGTTCCTCAATTACCAAGTGGGAATAAAGAATAAATAATAATGATGAATAAAACCTGAGACACCACTTGGCATGTGTTGTCCCAGGATGAAAAGCTTCTCCCTGATTCTCTTTCTGTGTGTCCCTATTGCTGCTAAACCCCAGCAGACAGAATAATTCAGCATGTGTTATATCAATGACCTGACCTAATTATCATTTACCTCCCCACAGTTTAATTAAGCTGCTGATTAATGTGGCTTTCACTTTTCCCACATAGCAGGGTCACAGCAGCTTTGTCTGTAACAGGATTTACCTCTCTGTAACTATTTCCAAAAGAAGTCCTTGAAGTGATTCAGGAAATGATTGAAATGATTCCATGAAAAGAGAATGGGATAGCTATAACATTTATTTCTTCCTGTTTGCCAGGCCAAAAGGAGCTGGAAAAGAAAGGAGGATTGCAAACAGGTATTCAAGAGTGTTGCTCTTCATGTCAGGGCATTTTCTGCCACTAGCCCACCAGGATAGCTGCTGACACTTCACTGGGATATTCTGGATATTCCAGAGCCATCGGTAGACAATCCTGTGCCCTGTGCTCTGGGATGACCTTGCTGGAGCAGGAAGATTAGACCACTGACCCACTGTGGGCCCTTCCAACCTGACCCATCCTGGGATTCTGTGAAACCAGGACTGGAGGAGAGTTCCCATTCCCTTGAAATTCCCTCATCTTAGTCCAGGCTTGGGGGATTGCTGGGTTGTAACAGGTAAGGGTGACCAGAGTTACCTGCAAAGCTGCTGTGGGATAATGGCTTTTATTTGAGCTGGAAATTGTTGGATCAGTTCCCAGCAGCAGCCATGGCCTGGAGGAAGCAGCTGAAAGCAAACAAACATTGGGTTTTTACTGTTTCTGGGAACTGTCTGGGTCACCTCCTTATCTGTGATTTGTATTTCCCAAGAATAGGCTTCTCAACTCTCGGGATGAGAGGACACACAGCCTTGGAATTACAGCTGGGAAATGCTTTTGGAAAAACAGAAGATGTGCTGGAGGAAGACACTGTTGTCTCTCTGGCCTGGCAGGTTTGTAGGTCTGGGGCCTTTTTCCCCATTAAGATGAGAAATTGATTGTATTATTTGGAGGGAGGTATCCCTTAGAAAACTCCTGATTTACTCTGACACCATGTCTGTGATGTTCTGTTGCTATGACCTCAGAAGAAACAAACAGCTTCCTTGTCAAAAAGCCTCCAGCTCCCTTGAGCAGGCTGGGCCCCAGGAGGTCTGACTGTCTCCCTCCTCCTGCAGGTGTCTCCTGCTTCTTCCTCCAGGATTTCTCCTTAGGTATTTGTTTCCTTTCCTTTATATAGGTCTGTGGATCTCCGAGTCAGTCCACAGCTTCCAAAGTAATCATGTGTTCATGGAGGAAAAAGATTTTAGCTTGGGAGTAAAACAAGATGACATTTTTACTGACTTTTGTATTGTGTTTGACTTTGGACTGTGCCTTGCATTCTACGTTTCATTCCTCACCCCTTGTGGACTATAAGATGGAAAGAGAGGCATAATGGAGGACACCTGGATTAAAACCAGTATTTGATTGTGGTAGTGTGATGCTTCTCTCTGACCTCAGTCTCTGAATTTATAACTGAGGGCCAAGCAGAGCTCAGTGTCAGGGCTGTGGGGGGGACAGTGCTGAATCCCAGGAGAGACAGTATCCTACAGCAGAGTGGGATAATCTGCTCCAGGTGGGAGCACAGTGCCTCCCAGCACTGTTATTCCATGAACGATGTTACATTAGAGCATTGCATGAGTGGATTCCTCTCATTAATTTCAGCTCCAAGGGCTGACAGTCGTGAGGATTTCCATGCCAGCCACACCTCCCTGAGGATTTCTTGGCTCTGCAATTCCTTACATGCTGGAACAGATGATCTCCAGCAATGTGGGGCTTCCCCTTCTTGGGGTGGCCATTGTCTGCTGTGGGGTTTCCCAGAACATTCAGGCAGAAATTAATCTGCTTCTTGCATGGAAGGCCCAGGTCTACTCTGGATGCACAAATAATGTGTGCATAAGCCTCTGAGAGCTGGATTTCCCTTTCCTCATTGTGCAGGTCTCTCAGAGATTCGCTGAAATCTCTGACTAATGCAGAAAATCTCAATTGTTTTTCAAACTCACCCTGTGGGCAGGAAAAAAGCACAAATGGAGAGAAATATGACCTTATCTGACAGGCTCTAAACTGTGACTGATTTATGTTCTGTGGTGCAACATGACCCTGCCCTCAGCTGCAACAGAAGGAAATTTGCCTTGTAATCACAGTTGTTAAAAATGTGTCTATTTCTGTCAAACCCACGTGGGGAAACCTTTAGATCCCATTCAACAGGTTGGGATGACTCAACTCCCAGCTGAGTTGGTCACCCTGCCCCAGTACATACAGTATGTGACACAGGGATTGATTCTTCTTGGCTTGCTTACTGGGAATTTTTTTGTGGCACGTTGCAAAATCCTGTACTGTTAACCCTACAGCAGCCTCGTGGTACAAGCTGAACCTTCATTACCCTCAACATATGATGAGGAATAGGAAGTTTCTGACCTAATTCCATCATCTCAGTCTCCTTCTTATCATCATTCCCAGGTTCTGTGGGGCATTTCTTCTGACATCCTCATCTCTTATGAGCACATCTCTTATGGTCTGCAACAGGGCATAAGATTTTCATAACCCTTTAGCAGCTGTGAGATGGAGGATGGGATTTTTCCAAAGCACTCATCCTGTGAACTGCCCTTCTGTGGAAATAAGTGGTGAGCAGTCTCCATTTCCATGGGACTGGGGTCAGAGCAACAATAGGATTTTTTGTAGAATCCCACAGATCAAGCCAAGTTTTGAGCACTCACCATCCTGAATTCTCTTTAAGGACCAGAAGGAAAATCCCAACAGGAGACCCCATAGGAACATAATATTTTCCCTGCTCATTTCAGCAGACAGTGTGGGAACAGAGACTTCTTGTGAACTTGACTGGATGTTCCTACCTCAGCTTATTGTGCAAAATATGGAATCTGGACAAAAGATGGGCTTTTTCAGTTATATAACCCTGTGTGATCTTGAGTTAAGTGAGCCTTGGTCTTGAAGTACCAGAACATTTTGTGAATCACCTTTGCTCTGGAGGGCAGACAGCGAGATTGGTCTTGGAGGGAACAGGCTTCTCCCAAAATTATCAAGAGTAACAATCATACTGAAAGGGACCTTAAAGCCTATCTCATTCCACCCCCTGCCACAGGCAGGGACACCTTCCACTATCCCAGGTTGCTCCAAGCCCCATCCAGCCTGGCCTGGGACACTTCCAGGGATCCAGGGGCAGCCACAGCTTCTCTGGGCAACGTGTGCCAGGGCCTTACCACCCTCACAGGGAAGAATTTCTTCTTTTCCTGGCCCTGAAATCCATATAATTAGGCTGTAGAGTTAAAAGAATGAAAAAAAAAAAATTAACTGGGTAAGTTATATTTCTCTTATTTATTTTAATCAATGGATTGAGAATTTCAACCTCTGATCAATGACATGATGTGAGACTTGCAGGTAGAGGAAGTGAGTGACTCCTACTTGAAATATTTGTAATGTAAATAGATCAAGATGATGCTGAGGGAGAGGGACATAAAATGATGTGGTTGGTCGAGCAATAAGGCCCCAAGTGGTTACTGGATTAGAATTCCCACCAGAATTCAACCCAGGTGGATTCATCTGCCTAAGGCTGTGTTCTCCATTGGCCTGAGGAATGCTGTTTCACTTCCTTGCTGCTGGCTAGCCCAGAGGGCCACCAGCCATGTGTGTCTGAGCCCATTTCTTGGAGAAGGCTGAACTTCAATTCCACTCCTCCAGGGGCCTCTTCTTGAGTCCCAACTAGAAAATGTTACATCCTCTCAAAAGGAGTTGATACAGCTTTTTCCTGTAGCTGATTAAAATAGAGCAGTATCCTCAGTATCACCTGGCTTGGCAGAAAAACACTGAAATCTGAGGGAAAAGCCAACTTTTGTTGCAGTTCTCCCTGTCCCAGATGTGAAGGCTCCAGCTGTGTCAGCAGCAGCACAGAGCTGCCTCTCCCAGTCTGTGCAGCTCCTGGCTCTGCATGTCAGTGTGGTAAAAATAACCCTGTTTGAAATCTAGTGGAAATATAAAGGGCTTAATTATCATCTGCTTTGGAGCTTTTTTTTTTCTTTCAGCCGAGACTGAGGAGATAGGAAGAATTTGGCAGCTGTTCCCTGCTCCTGCACCACCCAGCCACACTGAGAGCTACAGCAACTGGTGGCTCCTGTATTTTTAGTGGCCCCTCTGGCAGGAAGGGATTAGAGGGAATTACAGCTACTTCAATACCCCCTTCTTCCAGGCAAGAGTGTCTGCCTGTCCCCAGCAGATCCCTTGGCTGCTGGTAGCTTTATGTGAAAGAGGGAAAGTAAACTCTATTTTTAGGCAGTCTGAGTGGCCTGTTATTGGAGGCAAGGTTGTTGACTCATGCCCATCTGATATCATTTAAAGGGTTAGATATTGCCAGCTAACAAAAATAAGTGCTGTTACTCCTTCCTAGTCAATAGAATTAACTGTTCTTAGCTGACATTTGCTTTTATGGCAGAAGCTGTGCATCCCCAGGGCCCTGTTAATAATGTATACATGGCTGAGAGGGTGCAAATCTGGGTTTTCTTCTGATTGTGGTGATGGAAACAGAAAGATGAAGGCAGCAGAGTTGCCAGGGAGCCTTCAGCTCCCTGTCACTCATGTTCATCTCTGTTCAAAGAACCTGCAGAAATTAGAAGGGAAGGAGACAAAAGGCTGCTCTGTTAACACCAAGGGCCCTTCCCTTTCCATGGTAGAGTCTTGGAAAGGCCCTTCCCTCCTCCTCTTCACCCCAGCCTGCCTCAGGAGCATTCTTTTTGTTAAACAGAAACTCTTCTGCTTCCTGTCTGTTGGTTTTTGGCGTCAGTTTTGAAGCCTTGAATCTCTCCCTGGGGATGTGCACTGGAAAACTGATGGGAACCGGTTTCCTATCAGCAGCTGAGATGCAATTCCTGGCTCCACTTTTCTAGGGAATCACAGTGTGCAGACCTGGACAGCATCATGTGCACAGAGGTGTAAGAGACCAAGCACCTCTCGTGGGCTGAGGCAAACACTTCTTGCAAACTCAGGACATGAGGGAGGGTGGGAGGGGAAAACAGCTCAGAATGTTTTGCCTGCTGGCTCAGGAGCAGGGAAAGAAATGCATAAAAAGTGAATATAGTTCTGTTTCTTTTTTAGGTCACAGCTGGAATTAACCATGAGGTTTTTAACACTGAAGTGAGAGGGAAGGATGAAACACTAGCAAGAGGAGGAACTGCTTGAAAACTGGTGAGCCTTTTGAACAGGGAAGATGAAGGATTTGCTTGGTGTAAGGTCACACTAACTACAAGATCCTTGTCTTTCCTTCCCCAGGGCTCCAGGTATCCCCCCTGAAATGTAACATTAAGGGGAGATGAAGCAGGCAGGTGGCTGTGAGTGAAACAGGCCTCCCAAATACACCTTCCACTGCCTCCATTGCAGCTGCTGCAGCCAGGCTGACTCTGTGAAACCACAGCAGCAGCCAGAGAACCCCAGAATGAATCCCAGAATGGTTTTTGTTGGGAGGGACCTTAAAGCCCATCTAACTCCACCCCCTGCCATGGGCAGGGATACCTTCCACTATCCCAGGTTGCTCCAAGCCCCATCCAGCCTGGCCTTGGACACTTCCAGGGGTCCAGGGGCAGCCACAGCTTCTCTGGGCACCCTATGCCAGGGCCTCCCATCCTCACAGGGAAGAATTTCTTCCTGATACATAACCTTAACATGCCCTCTGTCAATTTAAAGAATCATGGAATCACAGAATCATTTTGGTTGGAAAAGACATCCAAGGGCATCGAGTCCAAGCTGTGCCTGATCACCACCTTGTCACCCAGAGCACTGAGTGCCATGTCCAGGCCTTCCTTGGACACCTCCAGGCATGGGGACTCCAAACCTCCCTGGGCATCTCCTTCCAATGCCTGACAACTCTCTCCATGGAGAAATTCCTCCTGAACCTCCCCTGGCACACCCTGAGGTCGTTTCCTTTCCTCCTGTCACTTGTTGCCTGGGAAAAGTTGCTGATCCCTACCTGGCTCCTGTTTTGGAGTGAGAATGTTTCCCCCAAGCCTCCTTTCCTCAGGAGACAGAGCTGAACTCCTCCCCACAGCTGCTTTAATCCCTTCAGCTGCCCAATTCCCAGCATGATGGCTATTTCTCCCTCTGAAGGAATGCTGCTCTCTGGGTGCACTCTTTGGCTCACCGTAGTGGCCAGGGTGCCTTGATTGCACTGTTAGTATCCAGGCTAATCAACACCAAATGTGCTCTTGCTTTCTTAACTGATTTTTCTGCACCATGATAATAGGAGTCATCTCAGAAATATTCCTGGAAAGGGCTTGTTTTTCTCCCAGATGAAAATGGGGGCAGAGAATGGCACTCTAGAGCCAATATCTGAGTCAACCCCAACCCTTTGTGGGGTTTGGAAAGACTTCTTTAAAGTGCTGCTCAGTGTCACTGGATGGATGAAACATAATTTATTTTATTAGTAGCTTAGTACTGCACGTGCTGGGATGTGTCTCCTTTCCTCTAACTAGAGAATTTATTCCAGACCTGAAAAAAAACCTCTTCCCCAATGTAGATAAATTCCTTCAAAATAAAAACACATTTTTATTTTTCTGACAAAACAAGATTTTTCACGAGGGGAATGGGGGAAATCTGCATTCAAAACCACACATCCAGAAAGCACATCACAAGAATATAGGCCCAAGTAGTCATCAACAATTAGAATAGTTTCTTGGAGAGGGCGCCAAAATAGCAGAAAAAGCTTCTTTATTTGTGATATGTGGATTAATGACACGCTAATAGCTGAGGCATGTCGTTAATAATTATTTGGTTTAAAAAAAAAAACCAAGCAGAGCCAGGATCCTCTTTGGGCTAAAGGGGCATTTGCAGTTTCCCAGCAAGGCAGACATTGGGATCATACCCAGCAGCTGTTGGGAATCACAGCCATGGTCCAACAATGCTCAGAAAGCACATGCCTAACTTCACCTTTCCTCCACAAAACTTGTGGTACACAGTGAGAAGGCACAGCAAAAGAAATGCTGGATAAAGGGAGAAAAGATGGAGTTGGCCAAGTCAGGCAGGAGGCCCGTGTCGGAGCCAGGAGCTGAAATCACCTCTCCTGAGGACGCTCTTCCCCATCACTGCCAGAGGCAGAGCTGACCTTCCCGTGGCTCCCTGTGCAAGATCCCAGGCTCCACAGGACCTGACATTTGGTTCCAGCTTCTCACTTTTATCTTTTTTGCTCCTTGGCCCTCAGGCTGCTTTCTGAGTGGGCCGTGAGCATCAGGTGGACTGCTGTCAGAGGGCTTTTCCAATTAGAAAAGAACAAACAAAACCAAACAAAACCCCCAAGCCATGACCAAAAAAACCTTCCCTGAGGGTTTTTTAGCCCAAGCTCCTAAAGAAGTTTAATGCTCTGGTGGAGGACTGTGTTGTGCAGTGTGGTCTGAAAGGTGGGGAGGAGAAGGGAGAGCAGGAATTAATCCTGTGGCATGTGATGAGCAAGATGTTCACCTTGCAGGCAGATGCTTTTCAGCAGTTACTGGGGATGCAGTCCCTGCCTAATTGCATTTAGCCAATCCCTGACCTTTTAGATCAGTGGGAAGAGTCCCAGGCAGTCAGCAGACTTGGGAAAAAGCCCCAAATGACAGAGAAAATTAGACTTTAGGAGTTTTGAACTGTTATTGTTTGACTCATGGCTGTGGGTATTTTCCTCTCTGTGCAGCTGCTGGGAGAACTGGAGGTGGCTACTGGGAGATGATTGAATCCATGTGACATCCCTGAGGTAAAAGAGCTCTGTGGTGAGGCTTTAAAATGTTACAGCAATCCCAACAACCAACAATCCTGACTGGCAAGACTGAGTCTGGGAGAGCTCTGCTGTGGAATTCCTGGAGTTATTTGGGTAGTGATAGCACTGCCAGGTTATGTGCTATCCCAGAGTTATGTGGGAGAGGTGAAAGGGATGGGTTGTTGCCCCCAAGGAACTGCTTCCAAGAGAAATGAGAAACAGAAATAAAGGGGCTGTTGCAAATTTGAAGCAAGAAACAGGAGAGTTTGTCAGATGTGGGGGCTGACAGCTCCTCTGGCTGCTTTTAGGTGCCTCCTTGGATGACCTGACTGTCTAAGAAGGGTTTTAATGAGGTGAAAAGGAGCTCAGCTGCTCCAGAAGTTAGGACCAAGGATGGCTGTATCCTTGTAAATCCTCTATCAATTGTAGAGAGGAAGAGAGGCTCAGGAAGCTGCACGGCTGGGCTGCTCACAGCTGCTGATTCCTCTCTTCCCAGCTCTGCTTCCAAGAGGGGTCAGAGCCAGGGCAACAGTCGAAGTGCCAGGGAGAAGTTTCAGTGCTGATAGCCATAGTTTCTCCTCCATCTGCAAAGCTGAAAATGGAGAGAGACCAAAAAAAAGTCTGAAGTACCACAATGATGATAATAATAATCCCCAATTCCCTCGTAGTCAGCCTCATCTCACCCCACCCTTTAGTTCTTCTCCAGAAATCCTGTTTCCCCAGGATTGCTGGCACCCTGAGGAGGACAGATCCGGTGCAGGGGTCATGCTGGGAGTCAGAGATAGAATGGGATGGGATGGGATGTGGGTTTTGTTCAGGACAACGAGTTCAGATCGTGGTCTGCCAGAGGTTTTTCCATGCAACCTTAAGCCTACCTTTTAAACTCCTCTCTGCCTCAATTTTCCAGCAATTTAATGGGGTGGTACTTTTCTCTTTAGCTGTTTGGATTGTCAGCTCTCTAAAACAGAGACAGTTCCATCTCCCAGCATGCCTGCTCCTGGCTATAGCTTCTGCCATGATATCCCTTTTAATGAGGGAATGAGCACATCCTTCCTGTCTCTGCTCAGGACCAGCCAGGAAACCCAAAGGGTTTCCTGTCACAGCACCAGGGACAAGGAGCCAGGATTTGCCTCTGAATTGCCAGATCCCAGCATGGATTAGCCAGGCACATTTACAAAAAAGCCACAGGACAGTCTCTGCTTGGAGAGGGAGATCCCTGAAGGTTTTGTCCTAGCCCACACTGTTGCCAGAGCAGCTGGGCCCCTCTGGATTGCTGGGCTCTCACGAGCAGGGCTGGCCTGAGGGCTCTGAGCAGGTGTTGCAAATTTTCCTGCTTTTGTGTTTTTTTCTCAACCAGGGCAAGACCATCTGTGATGCTCTGAGGTCATTAATGGTTTCCAGGATTGCCAGGAAATAGAAAATACTTGTGCAGCCTAGAACGTGTAGGGCAAGCAGATATTATGCTCACATATGCAGGAACACAGAGCAGGGTGTAGGGGTTTGTGAAATATTCCAGTGGAGTGGCTTCCAGCGGTTTTTGCCTTTAGGAAGATGCACAGCTGTTCCCAGCCGTTGAGCTCCCGGGGAGATGAGCTCCATTTGCATGACAAAGGCAAAAACAATGTCGTTGTCTAAGTCACCTTTTCCTGGGTGTGCCAAGCAGGGGTCCCTTCCAGCCCCTTGCTTACACCTGCAGCCAAGGATCTCCGAGGTGCTACCTGAGCCCTCAAACCCACCTGGGGAACTTGGGTGTTTGGGGCTGTAACCCAAAAATCCAAATGAAAGCCTGCTGGAGCCAGTGGGAATCTTTCCATGAAATGCTGAAGGATTTGCTTTGGATTTCATTTGCTCTCTGCAAAGCTGAGCCGTGGCCAGTGGAATGACTCTGCTTTGGGATGCTCACGCTATCCCTTGGAGCGGTGCTTCAGAGGTTGGGAAGAGTCTCCACGCAGGAAGCAAATCCTCCCAGGGTCTCCTGGATCTAATCACCCCTGAAACCTCAATGAAGCTTTTTTATGGGGCAAGGCCACTTGGTGCTGCTGTCAAATCCTTCATGGCCTCTAGGGAGCTGTGGGAGCTTGGGGGAGAGCTGGGATGTGCTTGTGTAGTTTTGTAACTGCACATCAACATCTGTCTCAGGATCAGTATTCATGGATCAGTTATCAGGAATCTGGCTCAAGTGGGAGGCATGGTGATAAAAATGTCTGGATGTTTCATTTGCAGCCAGGAAAGGGAGCTGAGTTTTTCTAGTCTGGTATGGGTTTCTTAGGCTTTGACAGAACAGTTTTTGTTTGACACTGTCAAAACTTTTTTTTTTTTTTTTTTTTTTTTTTTTTTTTTGTGGTGCTTTGCCTTTTTGATGGAAATGCTTTTATCAAAATCTGACTTTAGTATGCTACAGACTGTGATTTTTATAGTATATTAATAGTCTGCTCTATTGCTTAGCTGTTAGTGCACCAAACTATTTCTACATCTTTGAGAAGAAGAGATTCTATGCTATCAGAAAAAAAATCAGCTTTACTAAAGCAAACTATACTGATATATCTGGGTGGGTGGGGGTTTAAGCAATTCACTGAAAAATTTCCACAGTTTTCATTTTATTTGCCTTTCTAGAAGCTTAGAGAAAAATACTGGAGCTTTCCAGAGGCCAAAAATTGTACCTCCCAGCCCACACGAGTGTGGTTCTTTTTGCAGAGATAAGCATGCATTTATTTCACTGGCCTGAGAGTCCCTTTATAAACCTATTTCATCATCCAATTGGTCTGGCAATAAGAACCTGCAGTAATTTAATGTTAGTGATTTTATATCTGTTATTACATGTACCTGACTTCACCCAGGGGGGTTTCACTGACCCTGAGGCTGGATGCCACACAAAGCCAGAGGGATATTGTCAATCCTCCCGTTATAACCTGGGCAACCTGGGAGTGGAGACAGCAATTATTTCCAGAGGTGGTGCAGAGAATCAAAGGGAGGTGAAACCATGAACACTGGTCCTAGAACTCCCACACAGCATCAGGATCCCCAGCAGGTCCAGCAGGTGCTACCTGTGTTTTCCATTTTGTCTTGCCAATGTTTTTCCCAGATCCCAGCTTTCTGTAGAGAAAGGCCTTGTAAATCTCTTTCAGGAGCATCCACTCTGTCCTGTTTAAAACTTTGCTCTGTCCCTGGGGAAACAGGAAAAAACTCTGAAGCTCTTGAAACTTGTGCTCTCTTCAGCTGTAGCATCACAGGAAATTAACTGGCATGATGCTGCATAAAACAGTTTTCTCAACAGCTTCACCCCATCCAAAATTCTTACTTTCTGAAGATGAGAGAGATGGATAGTACATGCACATTTTTGAATTTGCTCACAGTCAGCAGCAGACCAAGATTGTTCCAAACTTTAAAACCCAGCTTGGGAGTAGTAAAGGGCTTAAAACAGTTTGTGTTGGTCCTGCTCAGGTAAAGAAGTGCATCTTTGCAGCACATGCATGGCCTCTAACCCTGTTTATCCAGAGGAGAGAGCCTGATTTCACTGCCAGCAGAGTTTTGATTCCATCTGGGTGAAACTGGATGGAATGGCAAGGACTGGGCAGCCAGATTGCAACAGGAGGGTAGGGGTTGGAATATCTGTGGAATGCCCAAGCAGGAATCTGGTGCAGTGGAGTCTGCCTTGAAGTGGAGACTGCAAGCCCTGCCCTGGGGACATCCTGCAGTCCCCTGTAAGGAATTAGAGGGAGTTACTCAGTGCTTTAGGACAGATTTACAGAGGAGGATTGGAGACAGACCACCCTGCAGCAGCGTTTGTTTGGGTTTGCAGCTCTCAAAGTGCTCTCATTGCCTATTAAACAGCTTTTCCTTTATTCAAGGAGACCCGCCCGGGAGCTTCCCCACCCCATGGAAATTCAGGAGTGTGGGGACGTTCCAGACTGGCCTTTGTGCTTTGTGATGTCTTGACTTTTTCAGGAGCATTATATGCTACAGGGAAAGCAGATCCTAAAGTGAAAGATCATAGGAAAGGTCTTGCCTCTTCCGTGTATTAAGGAATGCAGTCCATCCTCCAGCTTTTGCCCATATTGCAGCTACCCAGGCTTAAAATAATCTGCTTTAAGATAACATGCTACCATTCAGCTTGCCAGGAGGCTGCTTTCTTCAAGTGTCACCTACCAAACGTTTGGGCCAAGCCATTCTGTTCTTTGTGTTGTTTGGGGTGGGGTTTTTTCACTATTCTCTGAGCTTTCTAGGAAAAACAGTTTCCTCTGCAACCAAATATAGTTTTAATTCCTCCACTAAGAGCACTTTTGATGTGCTGTTCAAAGCAAATCCATGGAGCAGGGTTCTGTTAACAAAACTCTGGATAAACAGGAGGTCAAGTGACGTGAGTAAATAGACTTCTCTTTGGAGCTCCCATTCAAAGCCAAGAGGAATTTGTCCTGACAAAAACACCAGTTTTAACTTTGGAGATTGCTCTTTGAGCCACAAAGAATTAATTCATGCTGGTGGATTGCACAAAGACACTTCCCCACATCTTTCCAGTGCTCCCAGATGTATCCAGGGACAACTATTTTATTTTTATAAATATACTCCTCCATCAAAAGAATGAAACCCCAAATCCTAACTCCTAAAATTTTTTTGGTGTTTCTTAGGTTCAAAGATAATTTCTGACTGGAGCCAGAGGTATTTAATCTGAGGAGGAGGCAAGGTCTGGCAGAGGATGTCAGCTGGCCAGGGCTGCCTTTACCCAAGGCTTCTGAGATCTGCTGGGGTTCGTTGGGGTTTTCTTTCTCCACAGAGAGAAATCCATGCTACTGCTTCTTTTTGCACGTGGCCCAGTGCTTTTAGCTGACTTTCCACCCTCCTCTTCACATAACTGAGATGTTGCCAGCATGCAAAATACCACACCTTGCAGAAAATTTATGCCCCAGACATTTTATATGGGAGTCACACACACGTCCCTGGGCGTGGGAAGCTTTTCCTGATGCTGTCACACCCGTGTTTTCCCCAGGATGAGGAACCAGAGGTGAGGACGGCTGAAAATCTCATTTCAGATGGCCCACCCAGCCCTGTGGTTTGTCTCTCCACCTCTTGTCATTCAATAGCCTTGAGCTTCTTGTCGGGGTGGGGAACCACCAGCAGTGATGGAGAGATGTGTTCATCTCCTGGAAAATATCATTTCCATGTAGCCACAAACCCAGGGCAGCCACTGCTCCCTGCCACTTCCTTCTCCCAGTGTCCAGAAGTGACCTTGTAGAGGCCATTTGCAGGTTTTTCAGACCTCCAGAAATGCAAGAACTTTAGCCAAGAAATCTGGCTTTCTCTCCTAAATCTTGTATGTAGCTGAAATACCTTGGCACAGGCACTGTGGCTCCTCAGCCTGGCAAAGTCTGTATGGTGTGCAAGATTCTGGGTGAACTGAAACCTCAGTCCCAATGTTCCCATGTAACCTGAACCTATGATATCTGTCAGAAAAGCTTGAATTAAGGGAAGCCTGTGGTATTCTTCAAGGCATGAAAAGGAGTAGGTTGGAAAACCCTGGCCCCAGCCTATTAAATATCCACTTGCTGATGGGAAGGGAGTATGTGGAATAAACTCTGTGCTCTGTGGGGACTTTCTCCCTTCTTTCCACTCCTTTGGCTCTGTGCCTTTTGCCAGCAATTTCCATGGCTGTCATTCTGGTGACATTCCTGTCAAATTCCCCCCTTGGCTCACAGACATCACCATCAGACTCACTGGGCAAAAATCTTGCCCTGGTTTGGCTCAGGACCCAACTGGTCACTGCTCCCAGTCCCTGCATGGATTTCCATGCCCACAGCTGCCTGTGGCTTTTGCAGATTTCCAAGCAGCCCTGTGAACCAGCCACATCCCCACGTCCAAGGGGCTTCCCTTTCCTCCAAATGAGTCATGGCCTACGTAGATGAGAGGCCCTTTCTTCCAGAAGGCTCCCAAAGACATTGCAGATGTTGCAAAAAAAAAAAAAAAAAAAAAAAAAAAAAGGCAAAAGGTTCCTGGAAATTACACTATTGTTGGGATAAAATGTAAAATATTGCAAAGTGGGATTTGTCTTCCCAAGGGAATGGCAGGCTGGCTCTGTTATGCATTCCTCCCACCTATCTTTGGAAAGACTGACTCACCCTGTGAGGCTGCTTCTTTCTCTTTCCATCAGTTGTAGAGTCCTGCACATGGAGCTTAGATGAGCATATAACTTCCAGGAGCTTTGAAGGACGCTGTAATATCTTATTTTCTCTTTTCAGGTTGGTAATGGCCAGCCCAACTCCTGGGCAGCTGACTTGTGCTTTAATCATAAAATGAATCACAAAATTATAGATGGCTTGGGTTGGAAGGGACCCCAAAACTCACCTCATTCCACCCCCTGCTATGGGCAGGGACACCTCCCACTGTCCCAGGTTGTTCCAAGCCCTGTCCAGCCTGGCCTGGGACACTTCCAGGGATCCAGGGGCAGCCACAGCTTCTCTGGGCACCCTGTGCCAGGGCCTCCTCACCCTCACAGGGAAGGATTTCTTCAGTAAATAGAGCGAAACATGCAAAGCTTCTTGTTTTGAGCCAAGAACAATTATCTGGGCACTTACAAACCATGTCTGCAAATTTGGGGTTAATGTATCTGAAGGCAGAGCTTGGATTTAAAGACCAGTTCTTTGTGCTGAGCAAGAGGAGGCTGATTTTATTAAAGATACTTTTGCGTGGTTTTTCATCTTTCTCTGGCTGCACATCCCCACTGACTTAAAGAACAGCCCTCACCACAAGGTATTACATCATGAACTTGATATCTCTCCTTGGGAAAAGAAACACTTTTTAGGAAAAAAAGCAAATGGAGTATAGGGGGAGAAGAAGGAAGTGTTCAGAGGAGTTCAGAAAGCCTGAGATCCCCCCAGGGTCCCCAGCTGTGCTGTATGTTGTCCCAGCTGACCAGCAGATATTTCCGCTCTGCACATTAATGCATTCACAGAGAGATCAAAGCGCCTGCCCTGGGCGTGCTCCGGGCCAAGTGTGGATGTCCTACCCCCAAACAGTCAGATCCCAGAGCTTCCAGCCCTTCATCCCTCCCTCCTGATCCGCCTGGGGCAGAGCACAGGCTCTCTGGAGCTCATCATGGGCAGTGTGTTAAGTGATGGACAATTCTTCCCAAGCTCCGTGGTCGCAGTGGCCTGGAAGCCACATCCGCTGCCGGAATATTTCGGGTGGTGGAAGCAATTTTCCTTCCATGCTGAGGGCAAGGAGAGCAGCACAGCTCTGATGGTCCCACCACACCACCACATGTCCTGTGCTGCCACTCTCCAAAGGTGCCTATTTAGAGGCAAGGGCTGCTGGGTGGCCTTGGGACAGCCCAGCTCATCCAGTGTTAGGAAATTAGAGGATTCCAGTTAGGAAGGCTCTGCCAGCTCTGTTGCCCCACAGGGCTGGTTTGTGGTGCAACCCAAAATCAAAGCCACGTCCTTTACCAGTCAGCAAATGCTTTAAAGCAGTATATTACATCTCCATGATATTTTTTTCAGAGGATGGTTCTGAAATTATAGAATCACGGAGTTGCTTGGGTTGGAAGGGACCTGTTGGGACCAGTTGTTCCAAGCCCTGAACAGGTACACTTTCCACTAGAATCAGTCCTTGCATCTTGCCTTTCTAAGTACTCTAAGCAACATCACTGAGCACAAAGGGATGGGAAGATCTGCTGAAAACTGAAAGTGCTGGAGACAGTGGAGTGTTGTGCAAGGACTCTGCCCCTCATCAGTGTCAAATTGCACAAATCAGTTTTGGCCAGAAGAAGAAGTTACAGCTCACTTCCTAACATGGGAATATCCCCAGTATGCTGTTCCTGGCTGAGGACCGGGGGCAAGAGCAGCAAGGGGATGCAGAGTGTCCCTTGCTCCCACAGTCCCCAAGGGAAGGAGAACAGCGCTGCTTGCCATAGGTCTGACAAGTACCAGGGCACTTTGTACCCCATAAAATCCCCCTGATGTAACTTTAATCCTAAACATTGTGTCTTCCTTGAAAAGAAGCTGCTGTTTTATGGGATCAAACCTCTTCTGGTTAGATTCCCTGGGGCATGAATGTTTCAGGCATGTTGCTCACACGACAAGTTAAAATGGGAACTTGTAAAATCCTACATTTTATTTGCACTGTTACAAATAACAGCACTGTTAAGCAGCAGGAAACTGTTCTTCGAAAGGGGAGAGCAGTCAAGGCCCATCTGTGCAGTGTAGGGAAAACCTCTGGTAGGTGCCAGTGCAGGGAACCCAAATATCCCATGGGACTCCTCATCCTGGGGATGATCCATCATCCCATCCAGAGGAGCATGCAGCCTCTCTCTGCTTGGAATCCTAAGGATGCAGGTTTATTTTGGTTTAGTTTTAACTACACTCACCATTCAGTCCTGCCCCAAGGCTTTGGGCAGTGTGACCTTCCTGAGACCTGAGGTGCTGCTCGTCTTCTGCTCCCACAATTTTTACCTTTTTTTTTTTTTTTTCTTCCCTTAAGTGGCCACAGCTGGATTGTATCCTGAAGGATTTTCCAGAGGAGTTATTTAGCCAGATGGCATGTTTGTTTAGCAGTAGCTCTGGACACCAGTTGCTCCCAGATGTCCTTGAAGGAGCAGAATGTCTTGCCCACAGCTCATCAATCCTGTGCTCTCTGCCTTGCCAGAGCTTGTGGACAGCATCTGTGCTGATGTTGCTTCCAATGTATCCCAGCATTTTTATCCATTTAAGGGCTAGGGATTTGGATTGCTTCTCCTTCCATGTGAGTTTCCCCATCATTTTGACCAGTGCAAGCTCTTATTTTGCAGCGAACTTCTCCCCACATTCATTTCCTCTCTCCAATCATGACTTGCCTGCTTATCCCTCCAGAATTTTCTCTCTCGCTCATTTTCTTCCCGAAAGATCCTTGATGGTCTCTGTGAAGCTCTTGTTGGAGCAGAACTCCTCTCTTTTGTGATGCATCCTGTGGAGTTTCACTGCTTTCCCTGCAGTCTAGCTCAGCTTGGCATTTTATCCGTGTTAGTCCCCCCAGCTCTCACCCACCTCTTACATCTCCTGCAGTCTGACCCTCCACGTGGCTCACTGGAGCTTCTCAAGACTTCCAAAGGCATTCAAAAAGCAGGGCTGGTTTGTGGGGTTTTTTCACACAATTGATGAAAATCACATCCAGCTGTTCTTGCAGTGGACATTTGCAGCCTTGCCTTCCAGCACAATGACCTGGTCCTGGAGCTGGAGGGGCGGGGAAGGTGTTGGGAAGACTGAGTTTTGCCTGCCCTTGCTCCATGGCAAGCCTTCATTTCAGCCCTCTTTCAGCAGTGACTGACTCAGGTGGTGTCAACAGAGGAATTAGGAGCTTCATTTTTAAACCCAAGGGAAACATTGAATCAGTTTTTCTTTTGCTCTCTTTCTTCTTTCAGAAATAAGAAAAAGGAGTGAAAGCTGTGGCAGTCACGGATTGTGGAGCTGCCCACTTTCCACACACAGCTCTGGGATCTGCCCTGAAATCCCAGCTTGTGGGGAGTCTCAGTCCTCCTGGGGAAGGATTCACAGGGCAGTTCCAGCATGAAACCCCTAACGCCCACAGGAATAAGCAGGACAAAGATGACACCAATTTTTCTTTAAAACTCTTATTTTTAAGGCAATATCAGGATTTTTATGAGGTTTGACTTCTTTTATTTTGTAAGAGCTGAGGCAGAGGTGGAAGCTCAACTTCCCAAGGGGCAGTGGCAGGCTGGAGGAGGAGACCAGAGGGAGATGAGATCTCCAGCATCAGCTGCTTCAGGGAGGGAGGATCATTGCCATTTCCTTGATGTGGAGCTTACGGAAATTGGGAAAACTGGGAAATAACACAAACTGCTTTTATAAGTCCTCAATTTGTGGGCTTTTCTGATTTGATCATTAGCCTGAAAGTTCAGGTTTTTCGAATTGGAGGTTCCTTTTATTTAACTGAAAGGGTGGCTGTGTGGCTAATAGGATTCCTGGGCTAATTGTGTCCGTAACTCATTAGCCCTGGGCTGGGATTCAGTCCCTCAACTGGCTTTGAATGGGATTGTTTTCATTTCTGTCCTCCTTGGCACAGCATGCACACAGGCCACGACTAAATTTTCTGGTTTCTGTGCCAGTGCAACCATGTGAGAGGTTCAGGGGCTGAAGGAAATGCTGAGGCCTCTCATATGAAATAGGAGGGTGGATGAAAGCAAGCAACCTCAGGCAAAATTTGGGGGGTCAAAAACCATCCAGCCCTTCACAGTGCTGGTCAGAAGTAGCAGCAAGAGCAAAGGGTAAATGCAAAGGGAAAAGAGCACAGTGCAGGCTTGGGAGACCTCAGCAGCAACCTGAAAATTAAGAAAATTAAGAAAAAATTGCAAAAAGGCTGGCATTGCCAGTGAAGTCACGGACATTACAAAGTAGGTACCTCACTTCTGCGTTGCTTAGTGACTCTGAGAGTCCCTGCTCTACAAAACTGCAGTCAGTGCTTATTAGAAATATCCCTCTGTCCCTTCTCCCTTGTGATGCTGGGGAATGCCAAGGCACTGAGACAAACCTGACCTTGCTTGTAAGTACCACATGCTGGCCTTCCTGGGGCTGAGTTCCCCTGAGCTCTTCCAGGGACCTTTGGGAGTGGCTGGAGGAATGTGCCAGTATCCCTTGACGCTGGCCCAGGGCCTGCCTTTTGTCCATATTTTCCTAAAAAAAAACAGTGGAAGGCTTCTAAAAACACCACCCTGGCACTACCATGTTAAACCAAGTCCCACCTCTGCATCTTCCAGTGGCTTGGCTCCAGCTGCACTCAGCTCAGGCCACAGCAAACACTACAGAAAGCTCTGGAATGTGCTGAAAGAAAAGGCAGAACCAGCCAGAAAAAGGCCAAGCATCACCTCCTCTTAGTTTAGTCAGGAAATCCATGTCACTCCACTCCCTGGACAGCTTTCTGCCCACTGCCCATCCCTCAGACGGGGAGGCTGGACTGGGGGAAGGTTTCTTGCCATGCCCAGATGGTCACTGCACCATCAGCAGCACCATCCACCTCCTGACCCTTGGGTCTCCCTTTTGGAACCCACCCAGCTGCCCTTCATTTGAGGGAGTTGTGTCCCTCACTGTGATCAAGCTGTGCCCCCTTTCCTTCCTTGGTGGCAGAGATTTGTTGGTCCTGTGGCCCTGCCAGCCACAGGGCAGGATTGTCCCCATGTGCACTCAGGGCTGCACAAACCTGTAATAGCAAGTAGTCCCCACCCAAGGTGTCCAAAACTGTTCTTTTTGAAGCCAAAAGGTAAATATAGAAGTAGAAAAGTAAGTTTTGGCTTGTGTTGTTTGTGGTTTTGGGTTTTTTTTCTTTGTGTGAGCACTTTGTGCCAGGCAAATAAACCACTCAATAAATAATCTCAGCAGAAAAATGAGTGAGAAAAACAGTTGAGCCATTAAGTGCTATGAAAGCAGCTTTTACAGGAGGAAGTGGTGCTCTAAAGCAAGGATGTGGCATTGCTGCTCTGCACTGGGATGGTGGAGGGCTCCAGCCAAATACCTTCAGTCACTGAGTGACCATCACCCCTCCCTGGGGTCTTTATTTTTTACCCTGGTGATTGCCAGAATAGGATCAGGCTCCCGTGGAAATAAATTTCTTCTTATCCTCGCTGCTGTTTGATGATAATGGAAGTGAAGGGGCAGCTGCTGGATTTATGGGAAAGCAGGATGATAGGGAGTCAGGAGAGGGACTTTGGCTCTCACACAGGATTTTGGGGCAAAGCTGGTGTGTTTCAGCAACACTTGTCAGCCCTGCTTTTGTTGGTGCCCAGCGAACGTGGGACTGAGCAGCACCCACGTGGCTCTGGGCAGGAGCAGGATTTTAATGAAATTTTAAATTAATGAAATTTATATTAATGAATTTTAAAGACCTTTGCAGGACTGCTATGCTGTTACACACCTGGCAACAGCTGAGCTGAGCTGAGCTGAATAAAGCTGAGCTGAATCAGTCTGTTCCAGCCACCAGAGAATGCAAACTCAGTTTTGCAGTTGTGTGAAACAGGACCTTTTGCATGGGTGGGAGGAGAGGTCTGTATCAGACAGGTGACATTTAGACCCACAGTGACGGTTTCCAAGCCATGCCATCCCCCAGTGCAGCATGTTTGGCTTCTTCACTCATCAGTCTGGCCTTAGCAACACATCCCTGGGGATTGCCTGATTCTTATCTGTGGCCATGGTGGGGAAGGAACTGGGAAATCTCGCTGCCAGCTCGGCATCTCCCCCCTGTTCTCATGGTTTGGGAATTTTCCTGCCCCTGTGAGAAGCGTGGCAGTCAGACCTTCACTGATTTGCTTGCTTCAAAGCTGTTTCATGGAAAAACTTGTTTTTTCCTGTCTGCTAGGGGAGGGCTGATCAGCTCTGGGTGGGATCAGAAGTGGGACAGGGGTGTTTGATCCAGCACAGCCCAGCACAGTGCCAGCTTCACACCCCAAGTGTCTGCCAGGAAAGTCAGGCTCTCACGCCTGGCTTTGATTTGCTGCAAAATATTGTTTCATCTGAAAAAATGACAGGGAAAGCAGCCAAAGAGCAAAGATTTGAGGACATGCTTTGAGGCAGCCCCGTGCCACCAGGAGATGGAAGAGGAAATCTGGACAAGCAAAGTCTACTCCTATGGTAAAGGCCCCGGGGAACCAGAGGGTGCAAAGTTAAATTAAAGCTTAAGTCTTTTCCCCATATTAAGGTATTATTAGATTAAGTATTACTAGAAAGTGCTGAGCTTCTTCAAGCCCAGCTTGGGCTGTTTCAAGAAGGTGTTTGGCCATCCCTGTAAAACACGAGACACCACATGCTGCAGAAAAGCTCTCTGCAGAAAACTGTGCCAGTGAAGTAAAGGAAAAAGACACTAATTGGAGGAAATTACTCAAATTTCTGCCTTGGATCAGCTGGTACCAACCCCAACATTTCTGGAAAACAGCAGAGCCAAGGGTTTGGAGTGCTGGAGGAGCTATTGGCTTGTTTCCTGAGGATTAGCCACGTTGGTAGGGTTGCAAGGGAGTCAAAGCTCGTTTAGCAGCCTGGTTAAGGCCTGGGATACAGTGGGAACACTGAGTTAAAAAGACATGGGGAGAAAGCTGCAAAGTCAAGGGAAGAAGGATGGAAAAGCCCCATCCCTGTGCCAGCCTCCCAATTCAGGGTAGGATCACAAGCCTGCAAGGGATGCATGGAGAAGCAGCCCCCTGCTCCACCCCAAGCTCCCCACAGCACATCTCTGATTCCCACTCTCATGGAAGATGGCTCCCAACATGCTTGAGCCTCACTCCTCACACATTTTTCAAGATTTTAGCAGGGATGGGTTTTGGGAGAAAGATCTCCTTTTCCACTTTGCCTCGCTCATAAAATCATTCCAGAAAATTCACAGTGCAGCTGGGCTGTAGCTACACAAGGGTTGGGTTTTTCTCAGTCCCCCTGTGTTGGCATCTCTGGTTTTGTTTGCTGGCTCTGGGTGTACAATCCCCCTCCAAGGCTGTCCTCTGAGTTGGCTCCCACAGGGAGAGTGCAGATAAAATCCTGTCTTCAGGTGTTTCCCCAATTCCCAGAGGATGGTTGAGGTTTATCCTGCGGTGGGGTGAGGACTGCTGGAGCACCAAGGTAGGGGAGGTGGGGTTTTGGGAGTTGAGCTCATGAGAATCACATTTCTGCCGAATTTGTAGATTTGTTCTGGAAAATGTAATGGTGTTTTTCCCTGGATGGCCTGCCTGTGACGTGGAGAGGTAGAGGATGAGCTGCCCCATAGGCTTTCCCATGGGATCCTGCTCCAAGTGTGCAGGAACCAGAGCAGACGATGGTGATCTCAGGAGGATTGAACTTGTTGGGGCTGTTGACAAAAGTCTCCTTTTTTTTTAATTTTTTTTTCTCCCAGCAGAGCAGGGACAGCAGCTGTAACATCAACAAGGGACCTCTTCCAGCTCTCATGCAGGGATTCATGGCCACAAATCATCCCCTTGTCTTAACCAGCCCAGAGGGAAGCCCAGCCACGCAGGGTCTCTAAATACACTTGGCTCTCCACTGATGGGTATTTCCTTGCATCCCTCGTTGTCTGAGCTGGTGCTGCTGCTGTTGCCCCACCCCCACCAGTGAGCAGAAAGGCCCCTGAAATCCAAAAAATCCCCTTCCTGCCTCTTGGCTCCAGAGATTTCCCTGCTCATCCATATGTTCAATACATTCAGGGCTCAAAGCATTCATAGGGGCTCAAAAGGCGTGAAGTTAAGATGATTTTCCCCCAGTTTGTGGGGTTGGCAAGAGAACTGTTTTCAGCAGAGAACAGGCTCCTTTTACCCTGCACTGGTCCCAGTCCCTCTCCTTGTCCCCTCTGGGAGTTGCTGTTGATCCATGTAGACTTGGCCTCAAGGTATTTATTTCTTTTTCTCTTTTTTCTTTAATTTTTTTTTTCTATTTTATCTTGCTCCTTTTTCTTGCTGTCTTTTCTTTTTATTTTTTCTTTCTTATTTCTTTGTACTTTTTTCTCTTTTTTCTTCTTTTTTCTTTTTCCTTTTCCTTTTCCTTTTTCTTTTTCTTTTTCTTTTTCTTTTTCTTTTTCTTTTTCTTTTTCTTTTTCTTTTTCTTTTTCTTTTTCTTTTT
>VZUI01035795.1:0-51963 GCA_013401135.1 Cettia cetti | reverse complement strand
TAAGAAGGGCATCCCAAAGAGATGAACCTGGGAGAGGAGGGGAGAGGAGAGGAGAGGAGAGGAGAGGAGAGGAGAGGAAAAGACTATGGAGTTGGGTTAAGAAGGATAGAAAGACTGCTTTAACCTTAGACCAGTCACACTTTTCCTGGTCACCACTGCCTGTGGATGGATGGAAAGCAAAGATAGCACCTGGAACAGGACAGGACAGCATGGGACAGCCCTTCTGCCCATGCACTCTCTGTCTACAGCCAGAAACCTGGAATGGGCTTTGCCTGATGCCCCAACTCTAAGTCCCACTGTGCATGTTTCCTGCTGACATCCAAGAGGTTTGGGAAGGGGACAGAAAAATGACAGGGAAAATGAAGCATGGAAGGACACTGCTGGCCATTATAGTATGGGACAAAGTCCCCTTCCCCCTCCTGCTCAAAGATTAAGAGAGCAGGAGGGGGAAAGGGACCGTTCCTGGGGAGGGCTAGAGTATTTGCTCAGGCAGTAAGCAGAAGCCTGCCCTGAGCCCTGCAGGAGCATTAGCAAGGCTACATCTCCTGATCAGAACAGGAACAACTTCTCCTAAGACCCAAAACCAGATGGTGTCTGACCCATGATTACGTGGTTCCTTTCTGAGGGGAGGTCTACTCAAAGTGGGTCTGAGAGGGGGAGCACAGAGCAACAACCACCCCCCGGCTGCCTCCCTGCCCTGGGGAGCTGGCAAGGGGTGCTCAGTGGCAGGTTTCAGGAGGCCCTGGTCCTGAAGTATGCTTCAGCTGGCATCCACCACCTGATCAAAGAGGGCTGTGGGCACCCAGCAGAAACCATGAGGCAGCTTCATTGCCATGTTGCTGCTTGAGCAGTTTGCTGGGAGAGGAATAAAAGATGATCCCAGAATGAGTAACAGACCTTCCAGGATAACAGGGACAGGTGTGGTGTGGAAGAAACAAGCAAGATCTGTGCAGTTGAGAAAAGCCCCAGTTGAATATTGCATTGAATCTTGATACTTCCTGAAGCCCATCTTCACGTTTCAGTGGCAGTGCCAGCATAACAGCTAGCCTGATGCTTTTCTGGATCCTTGGAAATCTAGGCTGGCCTCAATAACAAAGTGCAGATACACACTGGAGTATACAGGCATATCCTGTGCTGTAATGCTGTGATGAGGGAAACTCCTGTTTTTGAAATCATTGTACTACCTAGCTGAACTGTATAAAGTTCAAATAACCTCTACTGGCTGCAGTCTAGCCAGGAAACCTCGACCTCTGGAGTGAGGTCATTTAAACCGAATTTCTGGAAGCTCAGAGGTGTTTAGAGTGCCTGTTAATTACTGTACTAATCCTTTAGACAATGCTGGCTCCCAACACTTCCGGAGCATTAGTGCTTTAGTAGCACTCCACTTTCCCCTCACAGGAGTACCTCCTGATAAAAAATATTGCCAGTATCTTTTCCAAGTCCACAGATGCATAAGCAAGGCAGTTAGGGGACCCACAGGGTGTCAGAAGGTGGCCCTGAGCATTTCTTAACAGATGTGAGTCCTTTTTGTCTCATTATCTGGAGCTGACTCATCTGTTTGCTATGTTTGTCTGACACCTATGAAGCCTCAGATGGTTTCTACCACTGCAGAATAAGCTGCCTATTTTATCCAAAATCATGTCTCTGCCAACACCTTAACCCTGTAGGCTCAGTGAGCCAACGGGTCAGCAGAAGGACAGAGCACCCTGGAGCCAGAGCATGGGTTTAATGACAGTGTGGAAATCAAGTGCCTAATCCATGAAAAATGCCTATGACAAATATGAACAATTAAACCAGAATCACAGTAACACTGGAAACAGAGCTCATCAAAACAGTGGTATTCATTCAATCAAAGTAGCTGCTGCCCGACAGTTCTCACTCTTTCCAGCTGGACACTCACGTACCCAAACAGGAGCCTTCCTTATAGGAGAGCAAGTGACGCCCCTACACAGAAGAGGTAGCAGCATTGTTTTGTGATCACAGACCCCTTGTGGTTAGTTATTTTTGCCTGGCTGATCAATGATTTTCTAGCAGGTTTGCTGGGCCACTGTTAAAAAGCAATCACAACTGGTTTGTGTTGCTGCATCTACTGTAGCAAGTCGCATCAGCTACCACTCAATCATGGGCATGAGAATGCTGTTTATAACTTCTGGTCATCAGACTGCTTGCCTGGTACTCCTTCCGCCAGGCACATACAATTTCCTAAGCACATTTAGGCATCCCAGTCTCACTGATCTAGGCACTGAGGTTTCCAGCACGACAGTTCACATAGTGGGAGCCCCAGGGGCCCTCAGGGAACCCCTACTGTCTCACAGACTTTACTTGCTACTCTGCAGGCATCAGAGGAATTCAAGAACTGAAACTGAATTCACTCCCATGTTTAACAATGGGTGCAGTGTCTCCTGGATAAGGCCTTACCCAAGGACTGGCATTTCCCTGGCTTTGTCATTTATACAGCACAGAACACGCTGCACAAAGAATGTTGAAACAGAAACACAGCTATTAGCAGGGTCTGTAGCTGTTGACAGGCATTGACTGTTATGGCAGATGTTACTTTTGGGGGGAAATAATATTTGAGTGAGACGAAAAGAAAGGAAAGGCAAGAAAAACCTCTCTGGCAGCCAGTTGGGAGAGAGGTAATGGAGAGTCAAGTCTCCTCTCCCTGTTTTTATCTCCAAGGCAGCAGATGATCCCCTGTAATACTTCACCACAATCACAGAGTTTTTCATTAGTCACACAGATCCCCCCGGTACTCTCTGCTTATGGGATGTTGTGCACACTAAGGACCCCTTGCCCAGGGATGGCTGATGCACATTACCTGGTTGTTGACCTTTATGTTTAAATAAAATGGACTCCCAAGAATAAACCAAAGCAACCACAGACAGAGAAAAATGAGGAAAGCAGACAGAACTCTCAGATTTGTGGCAGTCACTTTCTTCAGGAGTCCAGCACAGCACAGAGTCAAGGGTGCAAGACCATGAGAACAGCAGCGAAACAACAAAAAGACAATACTCCAGCAGAGGATCTGCAAAACACAGTGTCTTGGGGGGAAAAGTACTGAATTGCCAGTAGAAGGCAGGCTGCACAGCTGCAAATTTCAACTTGCAGCAAGTCAATTTGCAAAAGCCTTTGACCTTAAAAGAGGTAAGGCACATACAGTACCCTGTAACAAGCAGCTCCAGCAGGGAAAATTTCAGAATCTTGCATTGGAGTAATCAGTAAGCTAGTGAATGAAGTTCTGTTTTTCACTTTGAGAAAGAAAGGCCGAAGTTGCTGCCCCATACCTGGTATAGACCCGTTAGTGCAAGGATCAGAGCTTCTCTCTCCCTCATCCCATATTGCTGCCATGTGTCTGTGGCTGCCCAGTATAGGACTGTGCTCTCTTGTGCAGAGACAGGAGCACTCTGTTTAGGAGCTGAACAAGTGTTTGTGCTGGGGATCCAGAGAGAGGTTACCTTTTCCTGCTCTGCTCTAGTCCTCTGCAGCTTGCTTGTGCCAGGCTTAAACAGCTGTAAGATTGTCTTCTTTCTTCTGGTGCTAAAGTTGCTCTATTCATCAACCTTGAGAAGTCTCTGCATCTGACCTGAAAGTAGAGGAGAGTGAGAGATGTATTACTTAGCTGTTTCTGCAGACCCGAGCAATCACTCCACTGTGTGGAGTGTCCTCAACCACTCCACAAGAGCAGAGATGCCCTCAGCCAAATAATAGCACTTGGGCCATTGTTTAAGAGAAAGTTGGAGCCTTCATGAAGGAGTAGTCAATTAACGGATATTGGAGACTAAAACTGTGCTGCAATCCATGGTATTCTGTCTCTCCTTATATAAAACAGTTTCAGCACTGGCAACTCAGAGAGGATAGTCTGTGAAAATGCAGTTTGTTTGTAAAAGAAACCAAAGGGCAGTTTTTTGGTTTTGACGTGGCCTCATGTACCTCAGTAAGGCACACTGATGAAGAAGACTATGCCTGGCCTAATTGAGAAGCATAAAATTTTCCCATTCTGGAAGTCTTTGTGTTGTCTTTGTGCATGAGCTTTAGTTAATTCTTTAGTGTTTAGCAAAACTCAACAGGCTGCTTGTGATATCAGAATTGGATCTAGACCATGTAGGTATCAGTAATGTAACCTGAGCATCTAATGATGCTGGGATAATCATGGCAGTTGTGCTGCTGTGGCATTTCAACAATTATTAGACAGCTCTGGCCCTTGTGTCCTTTTGTGAGCTTACTGCAAAAATGGTAGTGGCGAAATACTTAGGTTTGAACAAATCCAACAGCTCTTGCTATTTGGGCAATCAAGTCATGTGAACAAGCCCTATTTTACAACCTAGCAGGTAAGATGTTGATTTTTAAAAGCTCGTAAACCTTAAGCTAAAAACAACAAAACCTTTATTTCTGTTACAAATAGCAATGTGGTAGGAGAGTCTTTAGAGTGTTGTGCTACCAGGCTAGTAGTACATTTGATACTTAAGTGTATGTATTCTCTTGTATCCTCAAAATAACAGGATACAAGAGGAAGAAGTGGGAAGAAAGAGACAAGCCCTTCACCTCTGGTCACTATTGTGCCATAGATGAGTTTCCATTTTGAGAAGTATAGCAAGTTTTGGTGTCTGAGGGTGGCAAGCCGTGCAGTACATTCCTAACAAGAAGTCTCCAAGGCTTGATAATCATGTTAGACCTTTGGTCGCCGAGAAGAGCAAAATGTTGGGCCCCAACTTGCCCTGCCATCGCTCTCTATGGATGAAGACTCTTGCGAGATGACAAACAAAATAGCTGCTACAAAATTACATGGTGCATAGCAATGAAGAATCAGCCACAGTTACATTTTTGAGAACTTGTAATAGCGTGATGTTTTCTTTCCCCGTGTGCATTGCTGCACAACATTGCCATGGACAAACAAGATTTTTCACTCTGAGAGGGCAGAAGGAGATCTTGTTCAGGCTGTTATGTATGTCAGGAACAACTTAATCACCAGTAGGGTTGCTTTCTTGCCTGAGACCATTGCTTTATCTTTCAGGAATCATCAATGTTCCACTGAGAAAATATTTTTGCATCTAGTGATTTGTATGTGTGTGTTAGCTATCCAGCAAAAGATGGCATGACTAAATAATCCAACAAGTGTTTTATCAGCTTGTGTTTGCTCCTGATTCAAAGACAATGCCCCCCAAACAGTCATTACCCAGGAATGCAGATCTTAGAGCTTTGGCATTAGATTTCACTTAATGGAATTTGCTGCACAGATAAAACACAAAAAACAGCTAGTCCTGACTCTGAGGACATTTCCTGTGATAACAAACAGTTGACATAGGAAAAAATATAATTTATCCACTGGTTTTTCTGAGGTCAATGATTTAAAAAAACAAAGGTTTTTTTTTTTTTTTTTTTTTTTTTTTTTTACATCCAGACAAGCACCCCAGAAGAATGGATTTCAGATTGATGAGGTATCTCATCCTGATTTTCAAGTCATGTGAGCTCACTTGTTGCCAGACATGCTCTAGAGGACTGGCACTAGAAACTGCAGAGGAATTGTTTTGCCATTTCAGCAGACAGAAGAAACCATGCTTCATAGTTGGTGCCCTAAGAGCCAAGTGTGACAGATACCTGACCCTGGCCAGGACAGTGGGAATGAGTGTTGCACATACTTCTTCAGATGTCTCAGGAACAAAACCAGCATCCACAGAGATGTTGGTCCTGATGGCCTTCTATGTCTGATGGCTACCAGGGCAGTCATGGGCAACCTTTCTCTGGTATGCCACCATGCTCTGCCAGTCTGGAGATTGAACACGTTAGTAAAAACTCAGAGAATACTGAAAAAGGCTTTCACCTTTCCAGAGTACACCATCTCTTACACAGGCAGCTGTCTCTGTAAGTTTTGCTCTCATGAGTTCTTGGCATCCTATGTCATGGGCCACTGTCCCTTCCTTTGTGGATTCAGCTGGCTGCCATGGGTATGGAAGGGAACTGAGAAGGATTGCAATATGTTTTAAAACCCTGGCACATTAAAAATTTGTGTGATGTGCAATTGCCTTTATTAGTTACTGCCTTGGCACTCAAGGTTCCAGAAAAACTAACTAAAGCATCAGGTGGAGATCATGCAATTGGAGAGGTATACTGTCCATCTGCCTCTCTCTTAAAGGATACAATCCCTGCTTTTGCCTTCTTCATGCCCCATCCTCCTCTCATGACCCTCCTGTATGAATTTTTGAAGTCATGTAACCTGTTACACCATGGGATGACTTATTTCTTTATTCCAAAGGAAAGGCCTAAGCTGTTCCACAGTGTCAGGTAAAGCATAAACTATCTGGCACTGCTCCCTTTGTAGGCAGAGAAGCACACAGAACAATGTGTGCATTGGGAGTGTGAAAAATGAGCATTCTCTGTTCCTGTGTTTTGCTTGTCTCCCTCAATGACAGTCCTGAAATTAAGGAGTGTGCTACATTTGCCATCTCTGGTGAAAAAGAAAAGAACACTTGAGCCCTAGAGGGTATTACAGAGAAACACTGAGTGGTTTGACATTTGCTATAAGAAATGGCACAGTACGTGTTCTTTCCAGGAGCAGATTTCAGTCCCCAGGTGAGGCATATCTAATAACAGCATACCTGGATAGGCACAGCCTTTCTCAGGGAGAAAAAAATAGAGCAATAACTCAGTGCCTTAGGCAGGCAAACTTCCCTACCCTACTCTAAGCATAGGTACTGCAAGGATATGTGGTGTAGATACATTTGTAAATTAAAAGATCATGTGCTATGGGGTCCCCTGACTGTTAAAGCCTTGGAGTAATCTAAGGAAGCCAGCTGATGGTGGAGAAAACCATTTCCTCTGGAAAGGAACTCCATTTTTGATAATTTTCTGTGTGTTTCTCAAATTCAAGTCTGCCCATCCAGTATCTGATTTCCTGAAGTACAAGGGAAGATGTGGCAAGGGAGTTATCAGCCGTGACGGATGACATCATGACTGGCACCAACAGCATCCAGGAACCTACTCCCATCAGGAGCTAGGTAACTGTCCTCCCCAGTGCTTCACATCCATAATAGGCTGACAGTGACAAAGGTCACCTAGAGCAGAGCTCTTTCTATTCAGCTCACCTTCACAATAATCAAGTACTAAGAAGTACTGCAATCTTGTGCTGGGAACTCTGCAGACTTCCAGCTAGTTGTGTAGTTTGGAGGGCAAACAAAGATGACAGCAAGCAGGAGAGGTTATTTGTAGAGTCAGTTGAAAAATTGATTTGTTCCAACCATAAAGTAGTATGGCTGAGAATAAAAATAGAAACCCATAGTCAGAAATTTCTTCCTTCACTATCCATATTTACAGCATTTGTTGGAATGTGGACATGAGCCCTTTAGAGAACTGAAATTTACTTTCACTTATTTCCTCCCTTTTCTAAAAATTTTCACTTGTCAAAATCCTTAAGTATCAGATAATGGATCTTTCAAGAAAGAGCTGCCTTCTCAAAAACCACCCTGATCTGATATTCATCAAGAATCAGGATATAAAAATATGCAGTTTGCTTACCATCAGTCATTCTGTTCTATAATAGTCATTGAAGTGTCTCAGAGAATTACATTTGCACAGGTTTTGTGGCGGCTAAAACTTGAGTAGGTGATCCAATCTAAAGGCCACTGTGATTTAAGCTCACCAGGTGGCCTGTGGGCTGCCTCCTTAGCTTATGTCACCTGCCCAGCTGGCAGTTAAGGACCAGTTGAAGGGACAAAACAGTGTGTGAGGACAAAATAGGGAAGAGCAGTAGTGCTACATAGAGTGAAATCCTGTAGAATCTTCTTTGGAGAGTGAACTGAACTTGTGAAAAAATTGTTTTAATTAGTGTTTCTGCTAGTTTGACAGACTTTCTGAAAGGAATTAAATGCCTCAATTCTCTTTATTCACTTCTCCAGAATAATAAAGGCAAGTGGACAAGTTGCCTTTTCCTTTAATTCATTAATGCTCTGAGCAAACAAATGCAGAAATCCAGCTGTTTCCATTGCCTCTGTGGTCCCAAGGTGAAGGACATATCTCTTGGTGGGCACTGGAGGGGTCACCTTAAACTGGGCATTTGGGAAAAAGACAAAAATATGTATTTCAACCCAGAAAGGAATTATAAGGCCCTAGCAATATCACAGACTGTGCTTCATTATCCTTTGAGAACTTGAGTAATAACATGCTAAGAACACAGATCTTGCAGACACACAAAGCTTTTTTCCCCCTACCGCTAACAGAGTATGATGGAAGAGCAGTTAAATCATCAAGAGCTCTGTAAAAGGATCAAATCAGGTGAGATTTGAGCCTTGCTCTGCATTAAATCTGAAATTGTGTTCCCATTGATTCAGTTATGAATGACAATTTACTACTTTGACAATCAGCTCATCACTCTCTCATGGACTTTGTCCATATCCAGAGGTGATCTAAAGCTCCACCACTTCTCAGGAGTTTCCTCAAGCCAGCCTGTGATCTGCAACAGCACAACTGTGGGTTGTTAGGACAACAGAGATGTATCATGCTATGGTGCAACTTCCATCAAAATGCTTGCAGACTCATTTTAAAAGATTTTTCATTGATACTGGAGCTCAAATTAAAAATAAAAGGAGGCTATTTTAATTGTTGATTCCAGCTATCATGAAATCCATCTGTCCTTGTGTGTCCACAAATCTAGTACCTGGCAAGTGCAATTACATGTGTGTCTAACAGAATGAGAGAAACACTTAGGTTTGTGAATAAGTTCTGACATTTTTTTTGTTTGGTTCTTTGACCTTTTCTATATGCAGCCATTGTGATAATTCAACTAAAATGAACCCTATGTGCAAATTTGGGTGTAAAAAACTCTTTCACAGGTTTTACTAAATTCTGTGGTTTGCACCTCTAACATATCAATTGAAGTTAACCCAGGATAAGCCATTTTATCAGGATGGGAGGGTTTTAAAAATTTTTTAGGGTTCTTACAGGTGAATTGCAGTGAGCCAGCTACAGAAATGTAAGGGTTTTTAAGACATTCATGGATCCTGGACTTTGCTAATGCTACAACAGAAGTAATCACCCTGGTTTCCTTAGAAGTGCAGGGGAGATGGGTTGTAAGCTGCAGAAAACCCCTTCCCTCAGCGGCTCCTGTTGTTCATAGGCTGGTAGTTACTCTGCTGTGCAGGACCCCACACAAGCACTCTCCAAAACGCTGCTCTCGGCTTTGCTGTCTGAACTGCCTTTATGGCTTGGCATTGCTGGGCCTTCAAAGATTCATTTGTCAAATAGATTCAGCAGTCAAACGTCCTTCTGAGCTGGAAGAGCCTCACTGGCCCACAGTTTTGGCCTTATGTGAATTCATATTGGCTTGATATGGCTTACTTAGCAGTGTAGTGACAAGAATCAGCCTTAAACTTCCAGCAGGCACTGTGCCATTTGGACAGGTAGCCCAAATTTGTTTTCAGGTTTGCTTCTAGGCATGTCAAAGGGCTTGCTGAAGATGCTAAAGTCCTGAAATGCTAAATCACTATCCACTATTCAAAAGTGCTGGCCATTTGTTTAATCAGACAGCCTGTCTCAGGTCCACAAAAGATTGCATGACCTTAGTCTGTACGTAACACCAGCAAATATCCTCAAATCACAGAATATGCTGAGTTGGAAGGAACCCACAAGGATCATCCTTTTCAGCTTCTGGCCTGGCTTCTGACCATCCCATCAGCTACTGCAGGCAGAGTTTCATGGGCAAAATCTGGGCAAGTCATATCTGGGCTAGTTCTCAGCTGTAAGACTGGTTGTGCCAACACCTTAAGGACCTATTGGAAGGAATGGTCTGGGAAAATTTTGGTAAAGTCTCTTTTTTATGATATGAAGAGTCAAAGGCTGCCGTATATCATTCCAAGGGTGTGTTCAGTGACATGGATGACTTGAAATCAGACTCAAGAAAGGGCCACTGCAGCACTATTTGTCTCCTACAGTTAGGATGGAGAACTTTGGCTTGTACATTGGATGCCCTCCAAAACAACCACTGTAATGACTGGATATTGGATTTTCTTCAATCTCTTGGTTGGACCTCTCAGTTATATTTGTTATACTCAAGGAATTAACTGGTAGACAAAAGCCAGCAGCTGGCGTTTTTTGTTGTTGTAGCATTTTTAATGAGATGATTGTGTACCATGCATATCACTCCTGGAACTAGACATGTATGTAAAATCCAGATTACTAGAGGAGGTGATAACTTTAATATTTATCTAGTGTGTCTGTTCCTGTATGATCATTTACTCTACTTAATTAAAACACTGTGGGTTTCTCATTCTTATTTTTCATTTCCAAACTCCATTCTGAGGCTGGTGTGCGAACTGTCTCTCATTCAAATAATTTACAGTATGTGGTCATACCCTAAATGAAAAGTTTCCCATAAAGAAATTACAGCTTTTTCAATCCATGGAATTTTATGCTATACTTGTACTTCTTTGTGGAAGAATTGTACCTGTGGAGGAACTAAACCTCTCCATTCAGGTGATACACCCAAACTGTTATATCAGACTTCCTTTTCTTGCCTCATGAACTTGTTTTGCTGTGTTTTTCTGAGTAATTTAGTACCCTTTTCCTACAACTTTCCCATCCCACAAGTCTCTCTGGGAAGACAGGCATTCAGACTTCCTGAATTTAGTGGTACCTACTAAACAAAATATCTGAAAATGACTTTTGAGAACAGAGGTTTCACAGCAGATTGAACTCTGACTTTGTGTGTATTGTTTAAAAGGAACTTCACCTCAAGGGACCTGTACTCAGCCACACATCCACCAGCTGGGAAAGGCACAACAAGAAAACTTGTTCAGTCCCTTGCCTTTCCTTTTTTTCTCCTCTCCAAAACTTAACATACTTCTGCTTTAGCTCTTCTTCTTTGGAGACCTTTGTCTGCTGGACTCTTCCCCACACTATGGCAAGGGACGTCACAGACCAGATGGAGTGCTGTCCCCAGAAATAGATCTCTAGGGAGACTGAAGATGTAGGGAGTTGTGGTCCTGAGACAAGAGCTACAATTGTGGCTTCCAAGGCAGGGAAGTTGATGTCCTGCATTTGCATGGGTCACAGCCCAGAAAAGCACCAACACTAAAAGAAAACATGCTGCAGGACTGGTTTTACATAGACTGATGAAAACAAGTAGAGTAAAGGGAAAATAGTTCTTATCTCTCCGGGTTTCCCCTGATACCTTCTTTATTTCAGTATGTTTATGGATAGAGAGAAGGCATAGGGGAAACACTACTGATTCCAACTTAGTCACTTTTCCACTTTCTTTATGTAAATACTCAGAAAACATAAGGCCAAGACTGCAAATGAGGATTTTTCCAGCCATTTTCATCCTCAGTCTTAGCAGTTATGATCATGCTCTAAGAATTTGTGCTCTCAGTAAGTCTGGGTCCTCAGAGACTGGTCATGCAGCAGGTCCACACAGCTGGGTCACCAGATATCTCAGAGCAAGTGCAGCTGTAGCCCTGTATACCCCTTCAGCTGCCAAGCTAAGAAGTTTTTAAGGCCTCCCATCTTGGGAACTCCTTTTTAAACTGAATTAATTTATTTTAGGGTATCAGTCTTTGCAATACAATCTGCATTTAAGTACAGATCCTTTCTGGAGACATGGCTTTGGGCAGGACTTGCCCATCCCCTCTGTGCAACTCAAGTATGACTTCCCAGTATTCACTGAACAGCTTCTCCAGTATGCTGAGATTGTTAAACTTCCCCTGCTACAGTTTATGCACTGTGTCTTTCCGTTTTGCAGACTGAATGAAATATAAGACATGGCTATTTAAAGACAGAACAAGATGCTACTGAAGAGATGATGGTCATGTCCAGAGAAGGACAAAAAAGGTGAAGGGTCTAGAGCACAAGTCTTATGAGGCTGAAGGATAGCTGAAGGAACTGGGGTTGTTCAGGCTGGAGAAAAGGAGGCTCAGATGAAACCTTATCACTCTCTACAGGCACCAGAAGGGACGTTACAGCAACATCAGGGTCAACCTCTTCTTCTAATTCAAAAGCAATAGGACAAGAGGAAATGGCCTCAAGCTACACTAGTGGAGGTTTAGATTAGATAGTAGGAGAAATTTCTTCAGCAAAAAGATTCTCAAGCATCAGAACAGGCTGTGGAGGAGTCACCATCCCAGGAGGTTATTAAAAGTAGATTTGGCACTTAGGGACATGGTTTGGTGGTAGACTTGGTGATGCGAGAGTCAATGGTTACACTTGATGGTCTTAGTCTTTTCCTACCTTAAGATGCTATAATCACAGGGTCATTTAGTTTGGAACAGACCTGTAAAATCATTGAGTCCAACCTTTGATCAACCACCACCTTGTCAACCAGATCACAGCACTGTCTGCCACATGCTGTCACTTCCTGAACACTTCCAGGGATGGTGACTCCACCACCTCCCTGGGCAGTCCATTCCAGTGCTTAAAAACCCTTTCCACAAAGAAATTCCTCCTGATGTCCAGCTTTACCAGCAGGTCACTAACAACTTCCTCCTGGATTGCAGGGGATTGTCCTGCTCCCTATCCCTGTCTATTCTCAGCTACTATGCTCCAGCTCAGGGCACTGGTTGCCCAGGGGATGTCTTGTCTTACTGTTAAAGACCAAGGCAGAGAAGGCATAAAGTACCTCAGCCTTATCCTTAGCCACAATATTCCCCTCTTTGCTTCCAAGAAGGATGGAAATGTCCTTGACCCTCCTTTTGTTGTTGATCTATTATAAAAACGATTTTTATTATCTTTCAAAGCAGTGGCCAGATTGAGTTGTAGCTGAGCTTTTGCCTTTCTAATTTTCTCTTTACATGACCTAACAACATCTTTGTACTCTTCCTGTGTTGCCTGTCCCCTCTTCCAAAGGTCATAAACCCTCTTTTTCCATGAGCTCCTACAAAAGCTCTCTGTTCAGCCAGGCCAGACTTCCTCCCCCATGGCTCATCTTTCAGCACATAGGGACAGCCTGTTTCTGTGCCTTTAAGACTTCCTTCTTGAAGTGTATCCAGGTCCCTTCTGTTTATTAGGGACAATTGTGGTGCTGTAATTCTAAAATTGTATTATACTGAATATATGTAAATGAGTACATTTACAAGTATATACAAATGTGTACAAATGATAGTACACTGAAATGATACTATAATTCCATGGTCCACCTGATGAAAATTAACATCAGTTATAAATTCAGGCCAGCTCCAGCCTAACAATGACATTCTCAAACCTTGTAGGTTTATGCGAGGATCAGGAACACCCTCTGAACAACCTCTTCCATGTCCAGCAGTGACACCAGCCCCACAAACATCACTAGATCAAACTTGTGCTAGCACAGAACTGTTTTGAACATCTCAGTGGGTTTCATATAATGGGAGTTTATCCTAGAATTTCAAAATTTTTAAGACTTCCTTACTCTTCTGCAATTTCTTTCTGTTCTGATCTTTGCACTTCTTTTTTTTTTTTTTGCTCACACCATGAGAAAGAAGGGCCTTTCTATTTCACATTATGGATTTTTCACACACACAGATACAAATGTTGCTTCTACTTTCAAAGGCTGAATTGATTCATATAATAGGCATGGTGCTTAAATGATGGGAAAAGGGTGCAGAGGTAAAGAAAACTGGTTAAAGAAACGTGAAACTCAGGAGTGCTAAAACAGAAGGTCCAGAAGTAATAAGATGAAGTAATGAATTTCAAGCACCCCTGAATAAAGTGTCCTTCAGCTAGGATACCTGGAAATCCAAGGGACTTGGTAGCATAGCCAAAACTGAGATGGATGATGTGGAAGATAGATTGTGTGGAACAGTTAGGGTGATATGCATAAGGACCACTCCGCTGCAAAGAGATAAGATCATTCAGTTGTACTAGACTATTCAAAAATAAGAAAACTGGGGCTTAGGGAGATGGAAGAGGCCAGAGGGGGGACTTATGGACAGGGATATACAAAAAATTATATGTGGGCTGCATGAGCATCTTTTATTATTAAACATTTCCTAAATATCAAAAACTGAGGACCTGTGATTTTATTATTGTAAATGGCTTCCTTCACTGTCCACGGTACCCATCCTTAATATCACTCATGCTTAGTATCTTGGCCTCCTCAATACCCACAACAAGGAGAAATTGCTGTAGAGCAATGCAAGACTGTCCTTCTTCTCTTTATCTGTGCAGCATCTGGCACAGTGAGAGGCCATTTCCAAATGCTGCCATTCAGATGATAATGAGTGTGAGATATGGCAGTTCAGCACAATTTGTTCAAGGTTTTTGTATATCAGTCCTGGTGCTTGTTTAGAAGTAGGGAAAAAATATAAGAAAACTCTTCTGAAGAATGTGTCAGTCTCAGAAGTGAGTTTCCTGAGAAATCAGTGTTCCCCTACAACAGTGCATGTTGGCTTCCAGGGAATAGTTGGTCCTCAGCAGTTGGAGACAGATTCCTTAGAAGCTTCTTTCACTCCTCTTTCATTGCCGTCATCTTTGTTTTCCATATAGAGCCAAATAACTTACACTTCTGCCACAACAAAGTTCAGATTCAAAGTGAGTTCTGGCAGCTCAGAAATCCCAAACACATTTCCCTCTCATGGGATCCATTCCCACTGCTGCAGCACTAAAAACTCTGCTTTCCTGGGATTTGGACACTACACAACATGGCGAGCATGAGCTCTAGCATATTCACCCTCAGCCAGCTCTTGTCAGAAAGAAGTGCCCTGCTTATATTTAATCACTCTGCATGCTGCATCCTCTCCACACCCCAGTCATTCCTGTGATGCTCCTTCAGCTGCACAGAATTCTTCTGTGATGAATGAATTGGAGCTGGTATTCAAGATATTAATATCTTAGGCACGTATGGATTAACATAGTAATATAGCCTGTTGTTTTTTCTTCCCATCTACCAACTTTTAACATTATATTTACATTCCCTTTTTCTATTTTTACTGTTTACTGAACAAATTTTTCTGCAGACCAACCCACAGTAATACAATAATCTGGTTTTTAGGGAAACTGTAGAATTCACAATTCCTCATTTTGTATGCAGTGTTGACACTGCTGTTGCCACACGACAAATATTAAATACCAGAGTTTAATCTACATTTTTTTTCTTATGTTATTTTGCTTCTTGAGATTTTTGGACAACCCTTCTCAGCACCACTTGTTTTACCACCCCAACTTTGTGTGCTTGCCAAAGTTGACTGCCTCATTAGGCAACTACCCCTTCTAATAATCATCTGTAAACAAGCTGTGCAACATGCATTTCTGTATAGATTGCTTCATTTGCAACCTATATACATGAACTCTGACTTCTAGTTACTTATTTTTTTCCTTTATTTATTCCTGTTCTTTAGCTAGGCAATACATTTTTGCTTGCAGCCTTTCAGAGCTTAGGTTCTCCAAAATCCTGTAGGGAATCAGAATTTATGGATGTAACAAATACCATTAAGAAGAGTCCTTAGGTCCTAAGAAAACCTGGATCTTCCTCATGAACAAATTCAGTGGTTCCCCAAAATAGCCCTCACAAATCACTGAAACATCACTTCCTCCCACAAAAACCAGGCACTCTTCTCTTATTAGTTGTATTGATAATTCTATCTTGTATTGCTCAGCATGGACATCAGAATTTCCAGCCTGCACTGCCCACAACATTCATCTCCACAGGTCTTTTAAAACAAACCTTACTTGCCACCCATGGTTCCTCCACTGGAGTTGTTGAAAATGGTAGCTCTCACACCACAGTAACTGATGTCGGAATTTCATACTTCGGCTCCTTTTGAAGTTTTGGATAAACTGCACCATTCATGGAGACTTTTTCATTCTTTTATTTTATGAGGTTGTTCTATATGTTTATTCAGACACTGATCCTCCAGCATATCCCAAGACAAAACAAACTGTGAACCTCAGAGAGCTCATTCTGAATGAATGCAGACATGAAAAATGTATTTAGTTTTCTGCTGTGGCCTTATCTTCTCACCTTGACCTCTGCAACCATCTACAACTTTTACACAACCTGTGAAGAGCATACTTCTCCTGATAAGCAGAGTAAAAAGATATGCCCTTGACATGTTGCTTCTCCAAAGTTTTTGTCCTGCATGCTCATAACTGACTACTCAGAAGGATCCTTACTGTCCTCCTTTGGTCACAATTGGTACTTATTTCTTCTTCCTGATAGCGTCTTTTACCCTTCTCTTTAATCTTATCAGCCTTTCTCTTTTGAACTGAGTCTTGCATATTGCTTGCAGTCAAGTAGTCACCTACTGTGACATTTCAGCGCTCTATTACCAAGTTTCTGCTACAGTCTGTTTATTAGTAGTTTCATTTAAAACAATGTTTTCAGTTCTCACACATTTCTAAGATGACCAATATTTGACATCAATGTGTATGTATATGTATGTATGTATGTAAGTATCTATATTCTATGATTTCATTTCCTGTTGCTCATTTTCTGCCTAAATGAGAATTGATCTCTTTTCAAACTTCTCCTTTCCTTTTCTTTTCCATGAGCTTCTACTCCATCCTTTTTCTGAGAGTGCAGTCTCTCTCACTTCACTCTTACAGACGCATCATTCCAAAGAGTAATTTTGGTGTACTTCATTGAGTTTCTACTTTTTTCTGATTTGCTGTTTGACAGCTCAGCCCATTTCCATGCTGGATTAGCTGAAGACATTCCACTCCAAAAGTCACTCCTTTGAGTATTTATGATGAAACTGAACATTTCCCTCTCACACCTTTTCTATGTCATCTACTCAACTATGCATTTAGGCTTTGCTTTTCCACATCTCTGACTGGCCCTGAATATGGTCTTGGAAGGGCTTCTAAAGATGATACTGTCTAAAGCCATAAACTTTATATAAAGAATCTTCTTTCCTACCTACCCCTTTTCCAACCACAACTGATTGTCTATCACTATCACTTCCTTTCCAGCAGTCCCTAAAAAGCCCATCTAGACACAGGGAGTGATTTACTACCTTTGCATCATCTGCCAAGCAGGTTTCCATGTAGTCTTCTCCAATATCCTGAGCAGATACTTATACATGGTATTTTTATGCAGTCACTGTAATTGCCTGCAACTTGGTCTCTGTGGGGATACCTATTATCCTTTGTGCAATTCAATATATGTGCCCTCTCATTTCTCTCTTTTTTTAATTAGCTGGTGGTTGGATTCATCCCTTTCTCAGCTGCAGTGCTCTGCTAGAGAGGCATTGGACTGCCCTGACATGTCTAAGAAATGTCATGATAAACCTCTCTTTCTCCCTGAGTTGTTCCAGACCAGTCTCTGGGATAAGTAGTCTGTGCATGGGAGCTGGGTAGTGATCCACCTGCCTGGCAAGCAATGACATGAGCTATGGACAGGTACATCTCTTGCACTCCTGTGCCTTGTAGGCTTTCCTGGAGAGGAGAATTAAATTTTCTTGCTACTCCAGCATTAGTTTATTCCTTGGTTTAGACAAGTTACTTGGTTTCCATGTACATATGTTTTCTCTGAGAGAGTCAGGACAGGCTCTGTTACAGTTGGCTGGGTGTTGGGGCTTGTTTTGGTTACAAATACTACAAAAACTTACATACACAAACCCTGTTTGCTTCAGATCTTAAAAGTAGATGTTCTTCTAATCATATTTTTTTTCAGAATGAGAGCTTTTCCTGGATCCTCAGAATGCTTGAAAGATTCAGTTTCAATTGCTTCTCTCCAAAAAGGACTTACCCACAGCACAACAATTTGTAGGTAAGAGGTGTACTGACCTGCTATCTCATACATAGTATTCATAATCATTCTGTCAGTGAAAGAACCACCAGTCAGTGGATGATCTCGAAAGCACTAAACTGGAGAATGACACACTTTCCTCCTAGCACCCTTTTGAGAACAAAGAGATTTGGGTATAGCCCTGGAACTCTGGCAGTAACTCTGGACACCAGGCATAAAACGCTGCTCCCTAGTGGTAATCAACAACCACTACCAGTAAGAGGGCAAGCCCCTCTGTAGAACAGGCGTTTGAAGAAGATGTAAAGCACAGCATCTCTGAAATAACAGTAATATTTTTCATACTTCCCTTTTATTGGACAGCAAACAACTGCGGTAGGAAATAGTAGGGAAAAACCCACAAAGAAATGCTATGTTGTCAGCACCATGGTCTACATCAATTCCCCAGGCTGCCAGGACCAGAATGAATGCACTTTACAAAATGAATAAAGTTTCCATTTTGTTCTAAAGTACCTCTTCCTTAAAATAAGCATGGTCTATGAATCAATAAGTCCTGTTAAATGGATTAAAAATTGACCAAAAATAGATCTCAAAAGGTAATTATTCAAGTGGACCAGTGTGTGAATGCAGATGATACTAGCTGTATCCCTGAAGGACAGATTTCAGTCCAAGAGCTGTTCAATATTTTAGTCAATAATCTGAAAGGAAACAGGAAAATCATTGCTGATAAAATTTGCAGAAGAAAAAGGAATACATAGAATAATGAATGGCTAAGGAAGGGTTCCTCAGGGAAATCCAGATTACTGAACGGTGTACTGCCAGTTATGTAGGCCTTTGTGTTCAGCTAATAGTAAAAGCCAGCAAGAAGCAACCTGTGGTGAAGGAAAGGACAGATTTGGAAAGCAGTGCCTCTGGCAGGCTTACCTGATGTGCATTTTAAGTGAGAGGCTCCAGCCATCAGGGTTAACACAGTCCCTCTGTACAGGGGCTGTGAAAAAGGAGCAGAGACAGGGAGCTAAAGACTGCTGGCTTCAGCTGTGATGACACCATCCTTACCCCACTGTATTCATCTTGGTGTCACTGGAATGGAGAGGATGCTAGAGGAGGCAAAGAGACAAAATGGGACAGCAGAGAGCTCAGAATATAGATACATAGGTGGTGCAAGGTCTGAAAATGCTGCCTTGAAGCAACAGCTTCAAGCACCTTGGCTTATTTAAAGAGAGAAGGAACAGTTATTGATCACCCTAAATGCAGTTTTTTCATCCCATAGTTACTGATGCACTGACAGGGGATCATCCAAGAGAACTAAGTACAATTGGAAGTCTAAAATTTGCTGGCCTGAAATCAGCTATTGTATGGGGAAACACTCAGGAATATGTAAATTTAAAAGCCTTGAAAAGAGAAGTTTGCAAATAACAATACTACAGTACTAGAGGGAAAAATCTTTCTAATTCCAAGAGCTGCAAAGACAAAAGAGGATGGAAATGATTGTCAGGTAGAGTAATTGCTGGATCATTGTTTCATTGAGAGCTACATATCTTCCTGCAGATTGAGGTATGCTAACGTCCCAGCTACACATGGCTTGCAGCAGATCAAATTAAGATGAAGGCGTAACAGGGCACATAACAGGAACAGCATCTCCCTGATGGAGAATTACAATGCTTCTGGGGCCTGTGCTCCGTGGATTTGCAGAAAGGTCACATTGAGGGAATTTATTTCAGTTACTACTTTCACTTGATTGTAGCAGCTACCATAGATGAGTACTTTCCATGGGAAAATTTCATTTCTGGGAGGCAAACTCAGAAACAGGGTGCAAAGGCATTTTGAGTCCTTGAGAAGTTCTGATGTGTGAAAGGGCATGCATGAAAGGTTTTACAGCAACTATTGAAGTGTAAGGTCTATTCCTTATATCAGTAAAAGTCTGAACAGAAGAACTCTCAGCACCCAAAGTTTCTCAACTCAATTTGGTTGCCTAACAAGTATCCTGATCTCAATGCACCAGATGGCACAGTCTCCTAGAGGGATGGAGCTGTGAGAATGTGATGAAGATAGCTGCAGGTTTCAATTTCAGTCCCAGACTAATTTTCTCTAGTCACTGATGCAAAATATTGATTTTGAGACAGATTTAAAAGTGCTACTAATCCACAGGGGAATGACAATGAATGACATATTTAAATCCCATGTGTTGTTTAGAGCAGTCAAAGGTCTTATATGTAATTAACAGTGTGTTTTAGAATACATTTAGCTTTCAGTTCTGTACAGAAAAATCTTCAAGATGAGAGATGGAAAAATAAGTAAGATAACAAGAGTATAGGAATAGAGCATTATGAGAAATGCAATAAACTGCCCCAGACACATATTCTTAGGTGCAAGTGGTGGGTTCCTTCCTTGCTCACCCAGTTTAGTGGCTTCAGGTCCATTGCCTGAGGATGTCAGTTTAGAAGGGGAGAGCTCCAATGTTACAGGGCCTTGGCAGAGTCTTGATAGTTGTGTGGTTTCCTCATTCCAACACCTTTCAGGAAAGTTTCCTGGCTGCTAGAAGAGCTCAGTGTAGGACTCACTGAGTCCCTCAGTGGGACTTTCCCAAGCATTATAAGTACTAATTCCCATGATCTCTTGTTGGTGCTCTTCTCTCCTGAGTGCTGTTTTCTTCCTTCATGCTCTTGTGGGCATGTGGCCAGTAACCAGCTCTGCTTTGGGTGGAGAAGCTCTGATCGTTGATGATATTTCATACTATTTCTTGATTATTTTTTGTTTATCTGTTGTAATATTTTGGTGTTAAGTGGAAGAAGTGTATCAACACAAACCAATACCAAGTGTTTTTGGAGCAAGAAACTCCTCGACCTTGCATTGGGCCTTGAGTGTCTAATTCTCTTGGGTGCAGGGGAAACTACTTGCTAAGTAACTTATTAGAGGTGGTTGAAATGTTCATACACTGAATGCCCTTTTGATTAGATTGAAACATTCCATAGAAACATGCCAGTTTTTTATGAAAATTATTGAAGTATTTTATTTCTGCCAAGCTGGAGCTTTTGGTATGATGAATTTGGTACACTGTATTATGATATGCAAAATGATGCATTTGGTACACTGCATTATGCAAAATGGCAACACTGATGTAAAGAATTGGAGCCTTTACTGAGATGCTGCATTTTGATAAAATTATTTTTATTACACTTCAAAAAATAATTTTAAAGGGAGGTGTGTGGGGGACAGCTTTGCAGAGAATTGATAAAAGCAGAGCTTATCAAAAAGACATCTTATGCTTTTAAGCTACCTGTCTTTAAAAAGCTTCAGATTCTATGCAGCATGCTCTTCAAATACAGCCTGTTATCCACCCTTCCCATGTCAGCATCCCACTTCAGCCATGCTCCCCTCCTGCCACACTCAGTGACCTCCCTTCTATCCAGCAAGAAGCCTCTCCTTGAGACAGGTGTCTTCTCAGGTCCTGCTAAGGATCTGTTCCAGATCTGCTTTTTTCACGGGGAATTCAGGGAAAGACTCCCATTACAAACAGCTACCCAAGAAAATTTGGCCCTGGGGAAGGAGAAGGTGTGAAATTCCTGAACAGGCACTTTTCTGCTGAAAATGTTGAAAGGAACATAGAAGAAATTGGATGGGGCACTGTAGAGGGTTGCAGGACACAAATCCCACAGGAAACGGGTGCTGAGTGTGTATCTCCAGGATGAAACCCTTGACATTCATCCTGCAAGGGAAAAAGCAAGCTGTGCACCCATGGGTATTTACCTGTGCACCCTGGGAGAATTGGGCAGGTGGTGGAGTCAAAAGGCAGACAGCCATAGGCTGATGGGGAATTCCCCTTGCACAAAGACTAATTAAATTTGTGCTGCCATGCAGAGAAGATTTGTCAGTAAGACTTCCAAAAAGGGATTAGATGCCTTAAATGGGTACAATCTGCATTTGCAATTACACTACTTAGGATAACATTTCTGTGAGGTACTTAGCCTTGTTGTTTGAGAAATATATTGATCTGCAGCAGGGCTTGGGACAGGAGTTCCCTTGTGCTGAAGAGTCTTGCAACAAAAGCAACATTACACATGTTTTCTTGCTTACTCCAAAACATTTGGTTGCTAGCCACTGCTCTAGGCAGTCCCTGGACTAGACTGACCATCACTGTGTATCTCTAGAGCATTCATATTGTCCCTCTGTTATATTACATTAGTGTGATAATGCAAGCAGTTCTGCTCTGCACAGCCAGAGCATTAGGAAGCACTGCAGTATTAGTGCAGCTTTCTGTCACCCAATCTGTTGTCAGGAAAAAATACAAAGAAATATAACTTGTCTTTGATACCTGCCTCCAAGGGAGATGTGTTGTCTTCTGGGAACACAGATCAGGGATGTTACTGAGACAGTCCCAAGTTCAGTTAAACCCACTGATTATTACCCACTATTAGTGTGCCTTGTGGGTGCCAGTGAAATATATATTGAACAGCAGTCTGGGAAGCATTAAGAGGGATTACAGAAGCCAGGTACAATGGGGACCACTCCATCAATAAAGAAAACTGCCTGTATGGCCACACACAGTTGTGGTTAACAGCTCATTGTCCATCTGGACACCAGTGACCTGTGGTGTCCCTGTGGGATCAGTACTGGGGCCAATACTGTTTAACACCTCTGTCAGTGACATGGACAATGGGATCAAGGGCACTCTCAGCAAGTTTGGCACGAAACACCAAGGAAGAAATTCTTCACCCTATAGACAAGGAGACACTGGATCATGTTGCCCAGGGAGGTTATGGATGCCCAACCCCAACAACACCCCCAGCAGTGTTCAAGGTTAGTGGATAAAATGTTGAGCAATCCAGTCTAATGAAAGCTGTCCCTGTCCATGGCAGGGGTGTTGGCACTAGGTGATATTTCAGGTCTGTTCTAATCCAGGCCATGATTACCAAAAAACAACAAACATGAGACACACAGATGAACGTTTGGATAATGTGAGGCTGTTGGGTACCAATTTATCACTGCCTGTACTGAGCAGTGTATCTTTCTGTTGTGACATTGGAAGCTTAAATGATTGCAAAGCAACAATGGTTTCTCTATTTCAACTGTGGAAGAAAATAGCAACTTCAAATATAAGTTAAAGCCTTCAAACACTGTGAAGACATAAACAGCCTTTATGGGCCACCCGCTCTATAACTCATGACTGAAGGGAAGGGTGAATGGAAACATTTAATCCCAGAAGAGTGACAGAAATAACATTTGGGGTTAAACTACAAATTTTCAGGAGCATGGAGTGAGTCACAGGGAAAATCCTAGAGAAGATCAAGAGGATAAAGCCAGTCTTTTATATTGTCTGAACTTCTGCACAGGGAAATACAAGATTTTGCTGCCTGAACAAACAATGACACTTAGTTTTGTCTATCTGGGATAAAGAAGACAAATGCACAAATTTACAGCATATGTGTACTGTACCTCTGGTGACTATACAGTTTATGATAGTGTTCCTTCAAAGTTATGTAGGCATTTGTGAGCAGAATCCTCTCAACAATCCCATTAATCCTAGTGCAATTACTTCGGATTAAAAAATTAAACACAGACATAAGTTTTTTGGAACTCTTCAGCACTAATTCTTGAAGAAGTAAATGGCCAGTACTAAGGAAATGGATTTTTTTCTTTTCTGTATTCCTAATATTTTTTTCTGCAGTCTCAAATCACCCCAAAAAATCAGGTATGAAGAGTCTGATGGCTACCAAATCATGACACTGCTCTGAGGAATGGACAGGTCTTGTGGCATGTGGGAGGGTAGAAGACCTTGGAATGGAGCACATCTGCACCATGGTTAAGGGCTCTTGGCTTTTTACTCAGAGACAGTAAAAAAAGCCTCCAACCATCTCCAAACAGATTGTAGGACGTTTCTAAGGCCACTGAAATCCAAACATTCAGAGAGAGGTTTTGTTATGTTTGTTACTTTTGTAGGATCCTGCTATCAATATGCCTAGTTAAGTGAGCTATGTTTCAGAACAGAAGGATTTTCTCCCTCCTGAAGAGTTTAAGAGAGCATTTATAAACAATATATATTCACAGACTTACAGATTCAAGATTTACTTATAGATTCACCATGACTTACTTTTAGAAAATACTACTACTGACACCAACACGATACTTACTCTTTTAAAGAGTTTGGTACTTTTGGTTTCTTTCTTCAAGGGTCTGGACCTTTGGCTAGGATCTTTGTTTGCTGTGTGAGAACTTCAGCAAATCAAGATGTGCCCTAAGAGCACCAGGGATGGCCAAGAGGACTGAAATATTTGGAAACAGATATGCACATGTAATGAAAAGCTCATGTATTCACTGAGGGTGTCCCCACTGCTCACAAGTGGGACTACCATTGTTCAGGTCTTTGCTCATGTCTCAGGGTGCTTTTGCAAGCCAAATGATCAAGAAACCTAAAGGTCACAGAGCCAGCTGATGATAGAGGACATCTGTGTAAGAAACAGTAAAGTGTTGGAGTTTCTGTGTCACATGAGCGGCGCAGAAAACTTCAGCAGGAGGGCTATGCTCTAGCTGTGGAACATGAAGCCATGGGAGCATGGGTTCCATAGCTGCAGAGAGTGGTCCATGGTGCAGTCACTGCCAGCTGTAACAGCAGTAATTCTCCTCACAGAGCTGCCTGTTTATCTCTGACAGAGCTTGTGCCCCACCCAGGAGAAGACATTAAGGGATTGGGGTCCCTAGAATGTTCATCCCCTTTATTTCTGCTCTGGATGATGAAATCAGCACATACACACATTCTCTAATCAGACAAGTCACTTGATGTCATCTTTCAGCCCCTGAAGCAGCAACATAGCAGATGGATCTTCCTAGTAAATTTGGCCAGTGATTTCTGAAATCATAGTCTGAAATCTTTGCAAGCAAACATGTATGTAAGTACACAACACTTCACATCTACAGAGTAGCATATCCAGAGCTTGATCCTTTTGGCTCTTATGATGGCTTTGAGTTACAAAAACTTCAGTCCAGCATCAATAGGGGCATCCATTGTCTTCTCACCTTTACATGCTGTTTTCCAAGTACGCTGTCTTACTTTCATAGTGTCTTACTTTCCTCTTCTGCCACAATGACAGGGCTTCTTCTCCCAGCTGTTAAAACCTTTCCTCCAGCATGATCTTCTTGCCAGGCATTTCCCTTATGAGATGTGGCTGAGTCATCCAGGGGTCAACTGCTCTGACATATTGCTGGAAAAGTGACAAGGTAGGGGAGCTCACAGCAGCTCCTCCCATTGCTTTTCAGGCCGGCTGAGCTCACCAGAGGCCGAGCACTAGCTGCCTGCAGGATGAAACAGGAGGATTGTGCTGGCAATTTGGCACCCAGCACTGAACATATTGGTTTCCCAGTTGCAGGCTGTTTCCTGGAAACCAAATAATCTCTGTGACCAGCACCATCCTCTATTATTCTTTATTAAGAATTTAGCTCAATGCCTCAAACTGGCCACAGATGCTTCTCAATTAATTGGCCTCCTCAGTAGATTTGCAGTTCTGATGTAAACAATGAGGCTGCCTTGGGACAGCAGAGCTTAACAAGACCAGACTTGCTTTCCAAGAGGAAAGTGCAGAGAGGGTATATGGGCTGAATGACAGAGGGAGCTGCACATAGTGCTGAACTCTAGCAGGCGTGAATGGTGTGTGCTCATCCAACTCACTGCTCACACAAGCACAAAACCACAGAACAGCTCCAAGCTCTGGAGAATGGTTGAAGGAAAACATGAATGCCTTGGAAAAGGGCTGCTCCAGCACTTGCTGCTGGATGAAGGTACCAAGTCATGATTGCTGAGCAATGCAGATGTTTCAGCAAGTAGAAGCCCCTTTTGCTGCTCATGGAATGGCTCCTGCAAGGTTTTCTTTACATCGTCTTGCCCTTCAGAAGGCACAGCCCTGCTGAATCAGGACTGTCTCAGAACTGTTGCTCCTCAGCTGCATGGGACAGAGCAGAGTTGGGATTTCCAGTTTGGGAAAGCTGTGTCTCCAAGTGTTTAAGGCTGTTCAGAACCCTTTTCCTTCACCACTGATTTCTCCACTCCTGGTCAAGTCTACTGAAACTTCCTGAATTTGTCCCTGGGAGACAGACTTCCTTGAAACTCTCTGCTGTTACTCATCCATTTCACTTCCTTTTCTGCACATTTTTCCAAATCCTTCCACTAGACCTAGTACAGAGTCTGGCACATTTCCTGAGAAGCACTGGTATGCAGCAGCTGGTGATGTCTTAGCCATAGAATACTGGAGAAAACTCTGGCCAGACCAGGAGGGGCCAAATTATTGTGCCAGAGAGACCCTGGCAGCAGAGTGGTATGTTGAAAGGTAGGTAGGGCTTAGGCAGGTATTACCAGAGATGAGTAGCTATGCTCACATATGTCACAGGGAGTTTGTAGGTAGGGATGGAGATGTGATGGTTTACTATATACTAAAACCCAAATTCTAAGTTTCTAGGACTCCAACATGGAGACATGCACTCAAACCTGCAATCTGTTGTGTGCACTTAGAATGATTCTTCCTTAAGGTGGTCCCTGGACCGGTAGCAGTTGTTCTAGCACTGGGTGTGAAAACTCTGTGATACTCAGTTTTACTTCTGCAGCCCAGACAGGACTTTTCTGCAAATTACTTGGTTTATTTTTACTGTTAACATTAGCTGAGGAACCATAATTTTGTACAGAATTTGTATTTCAACAGAAGCAAAACAGATTTTTTTTACATAAATGGAAGTATACTTAAACTGTTCTAGTCATTTGTCTTTTTCTAAACAATATATACAGGAGACAAAAGCACCACTTTGTTTAGAAATAATTAATCAAGTTTAACAATTTATTATTAGTTTTCTTATGAAACAAAATTCTATTCTTAACTACACTGAAAACAGAAGAAGGACAAAAAGACAACAAATTCTAACCATCTTTGTTTCAAAAGACTTAAAACACATCTGTTTCTTAGTTGAGTTTGAGATCACCATTAGATGTTTAAATCAGAAAACGCAACCACACCTTTCCTCTAAATGTGAAAATATTGAAAGAAGATCATTAGATAGAAGAAATAATTGAAAAGCTAGTGTGTCCTTTGTCTAGAAATATGTTCACTGTCTCATAACCATTTTTTGTCTGACACAAAGGAAGAAACAAGGAGTATCAAAAATCTGAAAATACCACAATAAAGACCAAACTACCACTTACAATTCATTACTCAGATGTTGTTTTCTTCCTAGAGATACAGCTATTTGTCCAAGTGAGCGCCATCCCCAGTGTCACCATGAAAAACAGCCACCTCCCTCTTGTCACTGTTCCCTGCTCATTCAGCACTCACTACTCTGCAGACCCCAGAGTTAAGTGATTTGCAAATTGTGCTGCAACCTCAGAGGTGATGTGACCTGCTGCAAACTGCTGCATTTCCAGCAGATTTGCATACAAATAGCTAGGAAACCACATGCTTTCAGTGGTGAAACTGGCTGACCAGGGAAAACCATTTCTTCAGAGTGAAATGTGCCACAGGCATATAAAAGGTATAGGCTGATGTAGAGGTAATTGGATGAAGCCCTACAGCCTGTGTGCTTTACCGGATGTCATCCTAAATGAGATAATGGTCCCTACTGACCTTTAAATCTATGAAATGCTGACTCTTGGACTGCATGACTGTGGACTTTTCTGATAGAAGTTCTCATTTGATTTTTAGACTGGACCACAACATAGGACCCAGACATTTTCACACAGAATTACCTGCAACAGGGACATCCTTCTGTAAGTTCACAGAACTTCTCCAACACCTCTGTTTCTTTTTAAAGGTTAAAAACTACTTTTGTTTGGTCAGAGGGGAAGGGGTGTGGGTTCTTCAGGAATAATTTGCAGATCCTTTTTCAGTTTCTGAATGTTGGATGTCCACTGTGATTTTTTTGTGAAGGATTGGTAGGAGTTATTTTTTTGCCAGAGAAGGAAGGTGTCAGTGCCATGAGAGCAAAGACACCTCTATAAAATGCAGAGGTTAGACATGTGGCTGGCACACACCAGCTGATCCACATCAAGTGTGCTGTGTTCACTGCTATTTCACACATTTTCGTCACCTACTCTTTTTGTAGGCATTAAAGACCCTCTCTGCCATAGAGTTGTGCAAGTAGAGCACCATTCAGCCCCACTCACCTGCTTGCCAAAGTGAGAATGAGGCAACTACTGGCTAGGAAAACGCTGGAAAAGCTACAACCAGTGGTGTCCTGTACAACCCAGAATTTCCCTCACAGAGGAAACATCAAAGAAGACAGAAAAAGATCACAGTCAAATTAGAAAACTCGAGTCCACTAAAATTTCCAATAACTGTTTTGCCAGGGAGGTAGATTTTGGAAAAACAAGGCAGAAAATTAAATCAAACCTTTAGCCTTAGTCTCTTACTCATTTAATCAAAATCAATAGTATCATGACAAAAGGTTCAACACATCAGCTTTTTGGCTCTAGAGTGATCCTGGCAGGACTAGTAACTATAAAGGGCAGAATCATGAAATTAAGAAAGGTAAACCATTAAACTGAGATCATAAATTTATAATATAGGAACTAATGTCCTCTCACTCCCTTCTGGAAGAAAAAAATAGTCATCAATTAATATGTTACTTTCATCTCTAAGTTTTATAGGAATCTGTCAAGTAAGTTAATTAATGTGAGGGTATGTTTTATGAAGAGGGAAGGTGCCATACATGCCCTGCCCTTTGCAAGTAACCTGAATCCTCAAAAATATTCTTCCTCACAGATGCATATAATGATAGCAGGATTGCAAAGTACCTTAAAGACCATGTAGCTCCAACCCCTTGTCATGGGAAGGCACACCTTCCACAAGACCCAGTTTCTCAGGGTCCCATCCAGCCCACATTTCCAGGGATGGAGAATTCACAACCACTATGGAAAACCTGCTCCAGTGCCTGAGCACACTCTGAGTAAAGGATTTCTTCCTAAACACCTAATCTAAACTACTCTCTTTCAGTTAAAAACCATTGCACCTTGTCTTGTCTCTACATGCTCTTACAGTCTTTTTTCTTCCTTTCTGTAAGCCCCCTTAACATCCTGGAAGGCTGCAATGAGATCTCCTTGAAGCCTTCTCCAGGTTGAGCTATCCCAGCTCTCTCAGCCCCTCTCCATAGAGTGCCAGCTCTACAGACATCCTTGTGGCCTCCTCTGGACTTGCTCCAACAGGTCCATCTTTATTGTGCTAAGGACCCCAGACCTGGACAGAGCACTACAGGTGGGATCTCACAAGGGCAAAGTAGAGGCAGAAAATCCCATCCCTCTACCTGCTAACCACTTTTCTTTTGCTGAAGTGAGGATGCAGCTGGCTTTCTATGCATGGCTCATATCCAGCCTTTCATGCATGCCATAAGTGCATGGCTCATGTCCAACCTTTCTTCCACAAGAGCCCCCAAGCACTTCTCAGCAAGGTTGCTCTCAACAGCTTCTCCCAGTTTTCACTCCTGTCTGGGATTGCTGATCAGGTGCAGCACCTGGCACTGGGACTAGCTGAACTTCGTGAAGTTCATAGGCCCAATTCTCAAGTTTGTCCAGGTCCCTCTGGATGGCATTCCATCCTTCTGTTGTGTCACATGCACTGCTCAGCTTTGTGTCATCTGCAAACCTGCTGGGGATGCACTCAATCCCACTGTCTGGGACATTGATGAGGATATTGAAGAGCACCAGTCCCAGCAGAGAGTCCTCTCACCAGCTTCCACCTGGACATTGAGCCACAACCCTCTGGTTGCATCCATCCAGCCAATTCGTTATCCACTGAATGAATAGTCCATCTATCAAATCCATGTCTCTCCTGTTTGGACATCACTATGTGATGTGGGACCGTATCAAAATCCTTACAGAAGTCTAGGTAGGTGACATCCATCTGTCTTTCCCTTTTGACTATTGCCATCACTCCAGAGGTCACCAGATTGATCAGACATGCTTTCCCCTTAGTAAAGGGGTGCTGGCTGCCTTGAGTCACCCCATTGTCTCTTTATGTGCCATAGCACACTTTCTAGGAGGATCCCCTCCATGATCTTTCCAGGCATAGAGGTGAGTCTTGCCACTCTGTAGTTCCCATTTTCCTTTTCCTTCCTTTTTCCCCTTTTTAAAACTGGGAGCTATAATTCCCACTTCCCAGTCTTCAGGGACTTCTACTTGTCTGCCATTTGTTTTCAAATGATAGAGAGTGGCTTGACAACAACATGAACCAGTTCCCCCAGAACCCTGTGAGGTATCTCATCAGGTCCCCTAGACTGGTGGCTATTTAGCTCCATCAAGACATGCCACACCTGCAGCTTGATTACAGTGAAATAGGCTTCACTCCCCACAGCCACCCACAGGGTGGAGGTCTTGAAAGAAAGTGGGAAAACCTGACTGCCAGGGAAGACTCAGGAAAAGAACCCAATGTGTACCTCTGCCTGCTCTGCATCAGTTGTTACCAGTGTGTCCTTCTTGGGTATCAGAGGAGTACACTCTCCTTGGCACTCACAGGTCTTTGGACAAGTTTTCTTTTGGTCCCTCTCAGTCTGGGACTGAGAATGGTGCCAGCACAAATGGTGAATGTGGGGATAGAGATAGAATGTCTCCCCTTGAATCTTTTCTGTTCACTCTGATTATTGCAAATTCATCACAAGCCTGGACCAACATACACGTCCTAGACAAATGAGATAGATTTTCTGAAATGCTGGCATACCTCCCAGCCTAAAACATTTTTCTCTGGGGCAACTCAGGCTTTAAAGTCTTTCTTGTGAGCGTATGCAATGCTTGTGTGTCACTGAGATGTTCTCAACCTCCATCTGGTAACTGGGATCTCACAGTTATACTGTAAGAAAGAACAGAGACAAAACCACACCAAGGTGTCCTTTCTCCTAACTTGCATTGCCCAGATTGCTAGGCCTTCTCAGAGGTGAGGAAAATGGTAGGATAGCTTTTCTGTACACTGATAATTGGAAGCAGAGACGATTTCTTAGGCAGTGCCATAGAAACTATGACTATTGTGCATCTTCTTTAATATTCTTTACCTCTACTACGGCACTTAATTACACACCTCACAGGCCTTTCTATTTATTGTAGCTGTGTAACAGGCTGAGGCATTCAATCATTTTGTCTTAATCTCTTTTCTAGTTATGATATTTGTTGAATGTAGCAGTTATTCCCTAGATTGTATCCTTGAATTCAGCCTCATTATTTTATCATTTTGACAATGAACTGCATTTCCCATCTGCCAGCTCCAATTCTCAATATAATCCAAATCCCTCGGAATCTAGTTACGCTGTTCCTTGCTATTTGTTCATCCTCTGCATTATCTGTAAACTCTGAGCTCTCAGAGTCAGACTGTACTCTCCATCTTTTAACTAGGATAAATCTGGATCTTCTCCACTAAGGTCTGTGGAAATACTCCAGAGTGAGCACACGGAAACTAGAGCTGGATATTGCTTAGGTTTTCAACACCCTCATCCAAGTAATTTTATATTTATATATAGACACATGTTATGAACAACAGATGTCCTAAAACTGACCTTGAGGACATTTTTCATCTATTCTGTTCCTATGCCATTTTTCTAGTCAACACTCATTTTTCCTCAATCCTGGGTGTTTGTTTGAAGTTAATTCAACATCAATAAACATGTTCTTACTGTTATGAATGAAGTTTTGGCAAAGTGAATATACTTTCAGGTTGTGTTTACACTCTTTTTTCCCCTTTCATTTCCTCCATTTTTGAATTCCTTTTTCTCATTATTTTTTTTTCTTCACTACAGAGAAAAAGGGTTACTGTGTAGCAGACCACTAGACATGCCCAGGGAGAGTAGGTTTAGGTGCTCCCTGGAATAAACAGTAAAAAACTCACATAATGTCTGAATGCGTGGAGTTAGATACTCCACACCAATGTGAAGGACAAACCTAGTAGAACTGCTGACCTGTCACATAACTCTTCAATTTATTGTTATGAAATCCCTTCTCTTTCTCACACCTTTAGAACATCAGTGTGTAGCAGAAAGAAAAATACATTTCGTCTCTGTGACTCTTTCCCTTCTGTTCTATTTTTCCTAAGCTGGTGAATCTTACTGCTGGTTGTTATTAAAATTTTCAGCACAAAATCCCAAGGGCAGACCACATCACATGGGAATAGTATGATGGCAGAATAAATCTTTAATCAGGATGTTTGTGCCAAACATTGCCACACACCTTGAAGGTGTTACATATCAACCAGATGATTCTCTAGCTTACATCTGTTGCCAAACTACCCAATTCCTCACAGTTTGCTGTTTTGCATTTTACCCCCTAATTTCTGTCACAGGAGCAGGAGAGACATAGAATCAAGCTTCCTCTGGCTTACAGCACCTAGTATTGTCTGACCTGTGGAAACAGGAGTAATGTGATCTTGTAAGTAGAGGCTGTTTCATAATGTGCACACACAAGGGAGTTCAAGTGTTTTTGGCATTACCTAACTCCCAAGTACTCAACTTTTACCTCTTCTGTTCTCTTGGCAACATGTGGTGCAATTTTTTCTTAATATACATACACACACACACACACACATACACACACATATATATGCAGTTTCCTAGGTTTTTAACTCAAGAAGATACAAATAGTGCCACGTGCAAATAAAACAGCCCACCCACATGATCCATCAGGATCTGAAATACAAGAATCTGCAGACATTTCTGGTGATTGGGTTAAAAGTTTAAGGTCACCAGCTAGCTGCTCTGTTGGATGGTTTGACTTTGCAGACAAGCCTTGAAGAAGAGAGGCACCACACTGAATTGTAAATCAAACATTGTGGGAGAAGAAATGTGTATTTTATGCATGTTTAAATGTAGAGGTTTTTGAGATCTGGTTTAAAAGTGAGTCTTAGAAATCACAAATTACATCTCTCCCTGCATCATGCTCCTCCACCTGGGTCACCAGTGATCCTATTCCTCCTCTGTGGTAAAAGATGTCAGTGGGCTCTTGTCTTCTAGTTTAGATGCTGATTCTTCTCTCCCTACAAATAATGTGGTAAGAAACACAGGAAGAGCACATCTCACAGGGAGGTTAAATGTGGGATAAACTGAAGACCAGGTAAGGCACCTTGTCTGAAGACAGAAGTTACTTAGAGACAAAAAAGAGAAAAAAGTCATCTATTTCTGTGTTCCACAGAACAACATAGAGAAAGATCAAAGTAACATGAAAAGCTGATGAGTAAAGAGCCACAGAGGAACATGAATATTTCCTCAACTTCAGGATGCATTTCCTACTAATCTGCAGACAAAACTTACTGGAGTCCTTCAAAGTAATTGTAGCTGGTTTAATGATGATAAAAGGTTCTTCTGAGTGAAACAGCAAGAGTTTTCTTGAGGCTTTGCACTCTCTGGCTAGCCTTCCCATGTCCAAAAATACTTTTCCAACAAGGGTTTATACCCTTGTTGAAAGCACCCAATACTGTGGGTCTTTCTTCTGCACCACACCTCAGAAGACACAGGCACCTTTTCACTGCTTCAAGTGACAGAGACCAGTTGATAATACCATTAGTAGGCTGGACCTCAGGATAGTCTAGCCCTCAGGCTTCACTGTGCAAGTATCAGTGGTGAGGAAAACAGCAACAAAAGCATTGTCCCTCTCACTGTACTGGTGTGAAGCAATTCTTCCAGCACCTGGGCATCTCATCTCTCACAAGGTCAAGCTCTCATGATGTGTAGAGCTCCTCTACTATCAGCAAATGCAATGAAAGTCCAGTATTATCTTTATTGGTCAATGGCAATCCACTGAATGTAAATAATAACTGACAGTTTGCATGCCTGGATTTCAAACACTGGTTCTGCAATATCATCTGAGATCCGTGAAATCAACATATCTTGTGCTGGAGAGGAAGGTGCAGAGGGTACAGTGATAATTGGACCCCAATGCATTTTACGCCACTGGAAGGGAAGGATACACCATATTTTGCCCCTGTCTGGCTTTATCTGTACTCCTTTTCTTCTGTTTCCTTTCCATTTGTTTTCATAGGATGAATTATCTCCAGTATGCAAAGACACTGAGATGGTAAGTACAACTCAGAGCCCGGACCTCACACAGTCTGTCTCCAACACCAGGGCTCAGAAACAGGTTTCTGTGATCTGCCTTGTGCAGCTCCTCCTTATAGGGAAAGCATCCTCCCAACTTTCCCCAGGCTGGGTAACTCAGTTCTGCTGGGAACCTTATCAGCCCTGCTCTCTGAGCCATGGCAGAGTGACTGGAAGATATTAGACAGAGCTAAGAGAATAAAGTAGATTTTTATTAAAAGGCCTTAGGGAGTACAAGAGGCTGGCCAGGGCTACACCCAAGATGGGCATAAAATGGTCACACAATGAACATCCAGTCACGAGGTCTTACACTCCTATAAGTTTTGGTCCTTTTGCATATTGGGGTTTAACTGTCCAATTACAGCTTCAGGTTGTGAAGTCCCATCCTTCTTGTTTTCTCTCTTCAGTCCACCGTTGTTTATGCTTTTGGGCCTGAAAACTTGTAACAGTTGTCCTTGGTCTCCATCTGGGAAAGGATTTGTCTGCCTTCTCTGTGAAGAGAGCTTACTAACACTTAATATGAGGCTCAGAATTACACCCCTAGGCAGCACAGAGTCTGAAAAACATGAAAACTAAAACCTAAGGCACCAAGAATACCAGTGGAAAAAACATGCAGAATATGTTTTCTAAAGTGACTGCTGCTGAAGGGGAATTTAGCAAGGCAGGGAGTTGTCATGGTCCATTGAGTAGCCGCATGGAGCCACATCAGACACAAGGCAAAGCCAGAGGACAAAACTAGGTGGCACCTTATTCATGCACTTGAAATTATCTTTCCTGCCAAAAAAAGCCTCCTCTGAATTTCAGAAGAACTTAACTAGAGTTTCTGATAAAACTGTCACCTCTGACTTCAGTAAGTTTGTTTACTATTTTAATCCAAACATGAAAACAATTGTTTTTATGGCAGCTCCAAAGCACCATGAGCAGTAGATATGTGAGGAGAGAGCTTTTGCTGTAGCAAAATGTGCCATGAAGCACATGTGTCAAGGAGAGTGGGACTTCCCACAACGTCAGGGAACAAGGAAACCAGAGGTGCCATGTGAGTTTGAAGAGAAGTGATAATTCAACACAGAAAGTGGGGACCATCAGTGGAAAGCTGCAAAATGTGCACTCAAGTGCAGCATTGACTAGCTGCTCTGGAGGGTGCTTTTTAGTTTGGAAGTCTCTTCTCTTCAATTCCAGCAGCTACATCTCTGATAGAATCTAGGAGATATATTTTTTTCAGCATTAATCAATACATACCATAATTTCCCAGCCATATTGCCCTATCAGGTTCACATGTAACAAGTTTCACTGCTATGCAGTCATTTTAAAAGGACTTACAACAGTGGCTACCAGAATGTATTGAAAATGTATTGAGTATACATTTTCATTGAAATATATTGAAAATATATGAATATAGAAAAATGCCTAGTAGCAGCTTAATTGAATTATTGATAACCTTCCTCTTAATATCATGAATTTGTCAGCAGAGTAATCCAGCATTCCCACAAACTTCATGAAGGATGCTATACAAAGTATAATCCTGACCAAAAATTTGCAGAGAGCATGCCTGTGCACCTTATGTACTTAAGATCCGGAAAAAGCCATGATTTGACGAGAACAGCTCAAAATCATATCTTTCTCAGGTCTGTATACAGATAGTGTATTCATTCTCACAAGTATGTGTAGTTTGGTATCTAAAAGTATGAGAGATGCACTAATTTGGCTAAAGCCAGCATAAAGTAATTGTAGTACAGAAGAAAAAACTTAGGAAAAAAAGCAGAATAATTTATGTCCATTTCAATTCCACATGGTATGGCTTCTCTCACTGGTGTTTGATTTAGAGTCTGTTGAGTTGCCCATTGAGAAAACTAACCTTTAATTCCTTCTATAATAGCTATTCTGGGCTCTTATTTTCCCAGCAGCAAAATTTATTTCCCACTCTCAGGCCAAAGAAAATTATTCCATAGAATGTAGCTAAGACATGCTGATGTCTGCATTCTCTATATGTGCACACATGCATATCTGTGCATGCAGATGTGTGTTCTTTGCTAAGGACACAGCTTGGGTAGCATGACTGACGCTAAAATCCTAACACCACCATTAACTTTAACAACGTTCTTCTGAATTTATTCCCTTCTAAAAGAAGCAGAATCTCACCCTCCCCCCTTGACTGATAAGAAATGTTGCTGATCCTGATGTCATACCTAGTCTGTGTTCACAGTCCCTGAGCTACATAAATTCATCCCACATAATTTTCAGATCAAGAGGTTTATGTTAATTTATTTAAAGTTTGTTTTCTTATGTTTGCTGGAGAATGAGTCTTTGGGTAGGATTTCCTTAACCTGTATGTATACTTTTAAAAGATATTTAAAGTCAGGCTGTTACTGGTAAAATTGATTTTCATAAAACAACCTATTATATCTACGTCTTCTATCATAAAAATTTGATTGTCAACATTTTGATTGAAACTGTTTTTAAGAAACACAAGTTCTGTTCCACTACATCGGTTAAAATTCTGTCTTACTTTCTTTTATTTTTTTTAATTGCTTTTATGAATAAAGGAGATTCTTTATATGTATAGTTATGCATGTGTACAGTATTTCCCAGGAAAATGGCTTTGGAAATTCCATGATGTAAAAAGGAGTTTCTTTTCCTCCTTAGCAATTTAATTCCTTAAAGCAAAACTGCATGCCTACATTCAGTTACCCAAGAACAGTTTCTGTTCTTTAGATCTTCACGGTCAAGCAAAAACAAGTTTTACTTGAGTTCAGCATGAACTTGAATAAAAGAAATACAGGAAATTACTTTAGAAAAGCAGTGCAGCACCCTCTAGTGTGGACACATTTACATTAGTAAATAACACAGCTTTATGAATACCTGATTGACTTGATGCTGACCCACTAGACAGCCCAATGTCTGATTCAGACTCTGTTACTAAACTTCTCATTGTCCTTGGATAACTTGGTTCATTTTGTCTCTTTTTCTTCACTGTAAAAAAAAAAACAGAGAAAAATTACCCTTTTTAAAAACATTACACTGTCCTAATGACAAGATCTTCCTGTACAAAAGGTGAACTGGTATCCTAATCATGACCAAATGATGATGGCCAGATTGTTCTATCTCCAGAAAAAGTGCTATGCAATATCAGGGCTAGGTGAGCTCTCTTGTGTGGTGCTGCACATCATCTGCCAGACAACAACTTCAGTTTCTTCACGATGTGATTTGCACCCCCAAAGCCATGCTTTATGTACTGGGATCACAGTTTCCAGTGTCAGGGTTTCAAAACTCATCAACAGTGGACTGGTACTTCTACCCCTTGGAATGTCTGCTGCACATTGGCTCATGTAGACTGGGATACCACTCTCTCGTATTAATAAATTCCATTATCTTGCACCTTATTTTGGAACTTAGTGAAAGGACAGAATTTGCTTGGGGAAATTCAGTGAGAAAGAAGGAACACAGATTTAGTCCCTGTATGATTACCTCTTCTAATGAGGTAAATAGATGTTCAAAATGTCTGAGCTCTTTATAGAGGCAACATTTAGTTATAAAAGAGACCATGTGATGAGCTGATCTTTCACTTCTACTTTCTAGTGTCCTTCGTCATTCTCCACAAATGTTGGTTCCTGTTGTTGATTACTGAGCATAGCTATTGCTAAAAGCTGGAGATTATCATATGTGCCAGAGGGAGAACTTCCCAGCAGTTTTAGTGCACTGGAAGGGACGGGGAGGAGTGGGAATGAAGACTAGTGTGCAGAACTCTTTCCTTAGAGTGATCTGCCTGGAGTTTGTCTGGGACTGTGCTCATCCTGCATGTATATTGTGATATGCTTGTACATGGGTATACATACTTTTCAAGACATATTGCCACTCCCAGTGCATAGCCAGATACATAAATCCCTGGTGGAGTTAGAGAGGATATCTCCCTGTTTACACTGTATTAAGGGGACTTTGTTGCAAGACTGGACCTGCAATGTAATAACCAAGAACTTCTTTGCTAGAAGTTGCTGGGTACAAACCACCAAATCCTGAATGTCTCTGTCTCACGCATGAAGTGACAAAATAATAAAGTAATTAAGGACCTGTCTAGGCTGGACAAATACAGAGCAGACAAGGAAATAAGTGCCAACACACTCAGACAGTTCAGATGCACTGCTGTCATCTCGATAGCTGTTTTACCCACTGTTAAAGCACATGCGAGAAGACCAGGTCCAGGCAAACCTCTTTCTAGTTAATCAAGTATTTTATTATTATGGGAGGTGCCATAAACCTCTCTTCCTCTTTCCCAGTCAGGTTCTTCTCTCCTTGCAGCCAGCAGTTATGTCAGTCAAAAAGCCCTTCCCTTCAGTTCTTTTTAGCCCCTGTGAGAAAAAAAAAAAAAAAAAAAAAAAACACAACAAACAAACAAACAAAAAGCACCAAAAACCCAAACCAAAACAAAAAAAAAACAAAAACACCCTAACAAAAGTAGACCAGGGGAGAGAGCAGCCTTTTTTTGTTTTCCTTCTGCAATAAGTTCTCAGGCTTAAAGTCAGGAGAGAGAAGTCTCTTCACTTGTGAAAGACAGGAACTGGGACCTACAAAATCTCCAGGTTTTTCTTAGCACTATCTCCTGCTTTTGGGTCTGCAGTGATCATACTTCAATCAGAAATCTGTGGTTTCAAAAAAGATGGGAAAAGATATTTTCTATGTCTTGTAATCAGCAGTCTTCAAAGCCAAAATTCAGATTTTCAGCAGGATTAAGTTAACACATGCTGATCTCCAACAGACAGAGAGGAGAGAAAAAATTGTGAAGAGTAATAAGACTAGAGAGATGCTGTAAGGAGACAGAACATTCTAGAGGTTCACAAACAATACATTATTGGATTTTATACACCTTACATATTTCTTCTTTTATTTAAAAACATGTTCTTGGAGCATCAGTTTATACTGGGATCAAGCCTTTCACTGATTGGACCAGTGTTTTGGACATCTCTGCACTACTGGCAGGAGGACTTACACAACTTCCTTATGCACTGTCACAAAAAACCCAACATGAAAGTAATGACCAGAGATTAGGAATATTCATGGATTTTAGTTATCACAACTCTCCCCTATATTAAAACTTATTTTCTTCTGTTTCAAGCAGAATTGATAGATTCGGATCCTGCAAGAATGTAATGTTTCAATTATTCCTGGCCTTGCTTTGGACCAGTTACAAAAGTCAGGGTAGAACTCTGTATGCAGCAAAGTGGCCAAAATGTCTTATGTATGTGGCATAGAGGGATAGTACTTTGAACGTAGTGCAAGCCTTCCCTTAATAATTTTTTATGTGTTATTAGCTCTGTCTTCCAGTATCATGCTGTTCAGTATAGCTGCACTTAATCTGTGGATCAGGCCTCCTGATCAGCAGCGTGTCCACAAAAAAGGGGATATATGTATGCCCCAGCTATCATAAAGCTGGGTACTATTATTGTTCTGTCTATGCCCACCAGCTGGGATCAAGCCCTTTCTGAGCAACACAAGGCTAAGGCCACTTATAGTCTAGGATTTAGCCAGAGGATTTTATCTTCTTCAAGATAATTGACATATTTCATAAGGCCAGATGAAGCAAACTACTTAGACATCAGCTTGTGCTTATTTCAGATTCAACAGTAAAGCTTGGCAAGTCCAAGTGATTCTTAGCTAGAATTTTAAGAGGCTCCTACTGATCTGAACTATGGTTTTTTAAAGCCAAGGCCATGCATCTAATAGGGTGGAAAACAGGAGGTTTTTCTAGTGTAACTGTGGGGGCAATATAGCAGCATTTAAATGCTACTCTGTATGCACCCAACAGCAGCACTGGGAGAAAGAAAGAAAAGCTGGAGAGAATCTAAAATTAAACTAACAAAATACATATTGGATAGCTGGTAATTCACAGAGGTATTTTTCCTATATGGAGCAAAGTGAATTTTTCTGTGTTTTCTTTGTGATATGCCTAACACAGACAGGAAAATACCAGGCAGGGATGTGTCTGTGCTCCTGTTGCCTTGTTGCACAGAACTGAACCACAGATATGTCTAGGTGAATCAAGTCCAGCATGTGCTGTTTCTTTTGCTGATGCAAGGATAATAACCTATTAGCTTGGTATGCCTATGTTTAGATGCTGCTTGGGAAAGTTTTCTTCTAATCTGTGCTCATCTGTTTTTCATACAGCTGTGCCCACGTCAGCCCACAGCTTGGTCCCTCTGTGGAGCCTGAGAACCTCAACCAAGACTGAGAAGTGTGCAAGAGCATCCCAAAGGAGGATGGAGCACACAAACACTGACAATACAGACATCACTCCCCTGAGGGGAAAGAATACATGCTCTGATGGATGGCAAGAAAAGGAAATGTCAGAAATTTTATCATCTGTGCTGGCAAGATTTTCATACATGTTTCTAGCTCTGAGACACATTTTGCGGAGGACACCAGAGGCTGACCAGATGGCACTGAGGATATGAAACACACACAAGGCAGATGCTTTCAACAGTCCTGATCCTTGTTATGCTCTATGAGCAGATCTCAGAATGATTCTATGTACTGCTGTTACTCAGAGCAAGGGCTGGGAAGTAATGCACCAGCTGCATCTCTTTTCTGGGTATTCTCCACATTTGGACTTTTTCACCATCATTTACATCTTGTATGAGCCAGATTCAGAGGGAGATTTCATAATCTTCTGATAGCTATGTGTCTTACTGAACAGCAGTGTGTTAGCAGTCATTAAAAAAAAAAAAGGTGTTTCTGATTGTGAGAAACTGGGAAAGTTTCTCAGAAATATCTCTTTGGAATGCTGTCAAATCATTTCTGTACCAAAGTTTATCAAATCACCTAGACTGGCAGAACAACGTGTCTCATGGTGCCCCCTCAGTGAAATAGGATGTGAGAGTTACAAGCTATCTCTCACGGCCTTCTGCAGTCAGATTAAACATAAAAAGCAGAATGATCAGTTGTAATTTGCATTATTGCTTTTAAAACACTGGCAGTTGCAAATCAGGATGAGACCTGGTAAACATAACATACCCATGGTGGAACCTAAATGAAATTTCAGGAGCAAACTTCATTCAGTGCAGTACCTCTGCAATGCCCATTACACAGGAGCGATGTGGGAGACAAAGAAGATAGCACTATTACATCACATGTGCAAGCACTAACCCATGGTGAGACCATGTAGCTCTTAGGCCGTTTCCAGTGATACAGGTATATTGAGATATTACTGCAAAGTTTTTTCATTGTGATAAACTTGTGTAGGTAAATCCTCTGTTATGGATAGGTGAACTGGTGAAGAATTCTCTTGCGTCTTCCATATGTCTAAAATTTCTTCTTCTTAAACTGAAAGGAAAAAAAAAAGCAAAAAAAAAAAGCCAAAACAGAATAGTATCATAAAATGATAAAATGTTCTGCTCTGTGCTCACTCTAGATTTTTCTCACCTACAATTTCATCAATATAATGTTTTAGTACTCTGCAGGTAGCAATTAACCTTTAGTCAACAGGCTCATTTATCACATTAGGTTTACCAAGAAAGCAGTCCAGACACAGAAGAGTTCATTCTACTTCTCATTATTTTCTCACTCAGGGAAGGGCTGATACTTTGAAAGGGTTTAAGAATTTGCTTATATTTTACTAACAGCAAGGAGAAAGTTCTGTTACACCATAAATATGTACCAGCAGCAGAAAATAACACAATACTGACAGCAAGAATTTAATGACTGAATTAATGTTTCTTTCTAGTTAGAGGTCCATCTTGCCAGTTTCATCACCATGTCTGCTTGTTCCTTCTCCTTCTCTGACCCCAGAACCAGGTTGTTTCATGGGGCTGGAGTCCCTGCGTCTCACTTGGAACATCCATAGCCTTATGTCTAATTCAGCCATGACATCTGATATCTGTCTACCTGGTAGGCACCTCCAGCCTGCAATTCACACAAAATAAAGCTGACTAAGATGAGCGGATTGTGTTGGAAGTGCCTCTCTTTCCTCAACTGTGCAGGCCATTTGGAGACAGCACTCAGACTGTTTGGTTTATATTTTGGCTGTTATTTTTAAGAGGGAGAGTTCCATGCCTCGGTGAGGTTCTTCCTGCAGCACCTGTCTATGCAGTGCACTGCAGCAACGCTATGAGATCCCTGTTGGAATTGGGGTTCCAGTGTGGCACACACCCTGCAAACAGATCTGAACCTTTCCTAAAGAGTCAAATAAAGTGACTGGACAAAAGAAAAGCACATAGAGGCAAAGTGGTTCCCTGAGATCATACAGCAGGTGAGTGGCAAAGTGTGGAGAAAATCTAGGCATCTTTGCTCCCAAGTGAATACCACACCCATCAAAACAAACACTGCTTCACATTAAACTTTTTTTTATCCGTCCTTTGGATCAGAAAGGTTCTTATGTCTTTCTCCAGATGGAATTCAACCTAGCAAACTAAGGTCAGGTTTTACAAAATAAAATAGGGGGGGAAATGTAATTCTGTCTTCTTGGCTGAAAAATAGTGTGTGGACCACATTTTTGGCAGAGGTACACCTGATTCAGATAGGTTTCTGGAGACTGGTCAGTTAGCATGGAATATGTTTTTTTCTGAGCATCATAATCCCTGACTGAGTCATAATAAAAGGAGAGAGAAAAAATTACCAAGACAGTGTGCAAGAGAAGGGAGAGGATGTGTTTTCCATTAAATTATTTCAATGGAGTCCTGGCCAAGTGAATGGTTTCTCCTTCAGTTACAAACTGGAGAAAGAATTTCTTTGGCCAAGTCATCATTTTTGCTTATTCTTGTGCTGAGTGTTTTCTGATGCACTTTCTTTGCATTAATTCCTTGATTCCTCTTTGCTTCTCACCTTCAGAGACATGAAGATTTAAAAATATTTTTAAATGTCTCAGCAACACACTAAACTTGCTGCATGGTGTTTCCCAGTCCAATAAGGACTGAAGAGGAGCTAGAGAAAAATGGCTGTGCATTAAAATGCCAGCCTTTGTTCCACTAGAAAAAGACTGGCTAAAGTGCTGTCAAACAGAGTCTTTATACTAATGATGTCAGCTGTGAAAATTCAGTGCCCACATGCAAAAGCACTTCCTTTCCATGGGGCTATAAGAGTTCAAACTTCAGCATTTCTGCCTGGACCATCTCCCTGAAAGAAGAGATGATTGCTAGGCAAAGAGCCAGACCTCCCTACACGGCAAGATATCCATGTATGTCTTCCTACACATTCTGGAGATGGGAACTTGGGATCCTGCACCCACGCAACCCCTGCCTCCTCCATACTGAGCTTTGTGCTCTTTGTGCTCTACCCTCGCCTTAATGCAGCCCAGTCTACAGAAAACTCTCTGCAGCTGGCAAAATAGTTGAAAAGTAGCTGTTATCCCGCTTCTCCACTGCTCAGATTGGGAGAGGGGAGAAAGAGTAAGGCTGTGTTTCATATTCTGAGTTATTACTCTAACATCCCTAGTTGTTACAGTGTCCCAGTGACACCTGTGCATGTAGTGACACCTGTACATGCAGTGACAACCACAGGGGGCCATTAGTTAAAGGTTTATCTCAACTCAATTTTTGGGGCAGAAACTGATCAAGAATAAAACACTCTAGATGAAGTACTATACTAAAAGAGGAAAGTATAAAGTAGGCAATAATTGAGCTAAGAAAACTACAATATTGCTGGCCCCCTAAGCAGAGCTATCACCAAGCACTTAAACCACCCCCCATCACCTTAGGTAAGGTGATGGGGGGGGGGGGGGGGGGGGGGTTACTGCTCTTACTTCACAGGCACAAGCCACCCATCTATATTTGGAGGACAAAGTGCAGTCATTCACAGCAGCAGTGAAAAGCTGTCTGTGTGTGTGGAGCTGCCTGACTGCTGGGTACTTCTGGGACTGGTGAGCTTGGCTGTTCTCAGCCTGGCCCTGGCAGCCTGACATGCTACAGCGGATGATGAAGGGGATGCTCCTGAACAGGAGCAAAATGCTGCCTCATCACAGACCTTTGATCTCAACCTGTGTTTTATTCATCCCAAAGCTATTTCTGGATTAGATGTGGGCACTGGAGCCTCACTTTTTAAATTAAACATTCTTCTTTGTCCCTTTCTTTTTTTTTTTTTTTTAAGGAGAGAGACATTTAATTTCTTATATTAATTTCTTCAATAAAGCACACAGTACTTGTTGGATGATTAAAGGCTGTACTGCTCTTTGGCAGACAGCACTGCTCTGTAATTCCAACCTATTCACATCCCTCAGCTCTCCTTTGAAAATACCAAGATTTCCCTTCCTTGCCAAATGATGAAAGGGATCTGCCAGCTGAGAGGGGGTTTTAAAGTAATTGCAAGTGCAAAAACAGCACGTAGAAAAAAACTTGTTGGGCAGAAAAACCACCTGTCACTAGTGCAGCACGATATATACCCCAGAAGAGCACTTGCTTGTTTTGGGCCTGTTTTGACTGATTCACCTGGTGACTTCTAAGTTCAGCTGTGAAACCATGAAATTGACATGCTGTTTCAGCTCTCAGAGCTGCACAAAACAGAGATTTCTGCCAGTTTTTGGGTAAGAGAGGGGTAATGGCATTCTACGTGGTGAATGCTGAATATCCATCCTGTAAGGCTCCACACTAGTGCTGCTCCCCTCAAGGGAGCTAACAGGTGGCATAGCAAAAACAGCAGTCATGTCAAGGTGAAGGAATGACACAGGTTTCCTATGGTACACAAAGGCTTGCAGTACCTGTCTGAAGGAAGAAAAAGCATGTGATCTGTCTTATACTTAACCCCCATGGGCTCTGGATTAACTTTGTCTACATATTATTAATTTTCATTGCTACTTTGCTTCCCAAACCTAGCAAGGTTTTCTGATGACCTTCCTGATGACCTTCCTGACTTCAAGATTTCCTCCATAAACACAGATATACATCAGGTTAGCATCAGAAGCCAGGTATGAAGGGCTGTTTCTTCAACAGACTTCTCTGTGGCATGAACAAAAAAGCAATACATCTGTGGTAGACAAAGTAGAAAGAGTTGCTGGGAGTCATTGCACACAGAATGAGTTGCTCACTCACCCTGACATAGAACACAAGGACCTTCTACTGAAAAGCAAAGACGAGAGACTGGACAGTTGAAAAAGCCCACAAACCATAATTATATGTCAGTGGACACTAACCCCCTGATAATCCAGATCTTTCTCCAAGGATAACACTGTGTGCCTGGACATTCACCCTTGCCAGTGACATCTAGCTCAAATCCCTTCTCCTGCTCCAGCTTTCAAAAGGGAGGTAGAAAATGAAGGAATCTCCTCAGAGTTTTCTTGTCATGCAGATGATGAGGAGAAGGACTTTCCCCTCCACAACACCACTAACAGGATGCTCAGAAGAGAAAAAAGAAGTCTCCCAAAAAATCTAAAGTAGGGATCACTACATCCCACATCTCCATCAGAGACTTGATTGATTTGACACTCATGGCAGGTGGCAGCAGACCTTACCCAGGAGTAGAAACATGGTTTATCACTCACAATATCAGTCCTATGCTTGGTTTATCAGCATTAGAGTGCATCCAGATCATCAACCACCTGGGTAAGGGCAGTCTAAATATGGGCATCAACAGGGTCCAAAGCTGTCTTTTAATTTCAATAATGTAATTTCTCTTTTATAATAAAATGTTTTATTATAATCTGTTTTCACACCCTGTTAATACTCTGGTGTACTTAAATAATATTTAACTTCAAGGGCAGTCTCAGTCATCTGCTCCAAATTTATTTACATGCAAGTAAATATCAAGCAATAATGCCACTGTCAACCAAAACCAAAAAATTTATGAGAGAATATGAGGAATATATTTGCAAACTTGGGATGACAGTCCAGAAGCAATGTCAAGAATATACCAGCAGCCATAACAAAAAGATACCAAATGGTTTTTTCTTTATTTCCTCCCCATTCCACCCTTCAAAAGGCTACATTAAAATACACATTTTCTAGCAAAGTGTTTGGGTTTTTCCAGCACACTGGGATCAATACTTCCTCTCCAAATACTTGGAAAATGAGTCACTGATCAAATGTCAGCCACAATTTATTCATTGTGCAATGTTCTGGTCTCAATGCAAGGCCTGCACTGTGAATATTTCTAGACTTACTAAGAGCCTATTCTGGTATTTCTGCGTCTCTAAGTTGCTTTTGTTCTTGAATGTCACCAGAGCATCTTAGTGGACACATGCAGTGAAAGCAGTTTTCTTAAGACAGGCAATTGTTTACTAAATAATTCATCAGCTACACAAAAGCCAAAAAGGGGCAGAAAAGCTCCAGAATGAAAAAACACTTTCGTTGGTTGCTCATACCCTTCAGTTTCTGGAGGCAAGTGACACTTTGCAGAGCTTGCAGAGCACAGTGTGTTCAGCAGCTTGCCCTGGGCATACAGGGCAGGCTGGAGGGACAGATTTGTGTTTGCAGCCAAGGGAGTGACCTAGCCAGTGATGGGCGAGCTGCAGACCTCCTTGCCATGGGACAGGATTTCAGCTGCTAAATGCTGATGTGCTTTCCACATCCCTGGCAGCTCTGCACCAGCTCCTCTTTCCCCTCAACACACTGTGCAGAGCTCTCACCCCACTGTCTCACTCCAGTTTGTTGCTACCACAGCACATCATATTGAAGTTCTTAGGGCAAGGAATCATTTTGTCCCCTGGGCACAGTAAAATGCAAATTTTCTGAAGATGACAAGTGCCTCATCCTTGGACAACTCATTTTTGCTAGTGTGGAAGAAGAGGAATGAGCTGTACCAGGAAAAGGGCTGATGTCCCTCCAGGTGGAGAAGTGGAGACTGACTGGAAACCCTCATTGGCTGACAATACTTCCATGTTCTCTCTGGAACAATCTGGACACATCTGAGAACATCTGCTTCTGTCTGCTTCTGGAAAACCAAGCCATTCCTCGAGCAATGGAAAGAACAAAGCACATGTTCCAGTGTGTCTCCCCTGTGGGTTTAGTTACACTTCACATAAGCCCTCAACTCAGCAGGAGAGTGAGTCAAGGCTTCTCTACCTCTCTCCTGGGACTAGGTAATGTCATTGTCACTGAGATCTCGCGTACTCCGCAAACTGGGTTTTAATTGGCCAACATATTCAAAACATGTTGGAACTGCTGGGACACACACGTTGTTACAGCATAACATTCATTTTCTGAAGAAATTGGTCTGAAAATATCTCTGCTCCTAAGCAAGCAGAATGTGCCTATCTCCCTCTCTTCAATTCCATGGTCATATCTGGCTGCACAATTTTTCATTCGGTTTGTTTAGTTTACTACTCAGGATTTAATTTAAAGAATTAATGTTGCTAAAATTACTCACATGGTAGTATTTGCTGTAATTTCATTAAAAGAAATGTGCAATTTTCTGTTGCAAGAGATGAGGGTGTGGGAGTGGAGAGAGAGCAAGACCACTCCAAAGATTACCAATAATACAATCAAACCTGGCTTTGATTTAGCCAGCAACAGCCTGATGTATTTATAGATTTTCAATTACATATATCATGCAATACATTCCTAATACTACTTTGGAATTTAAATCACTGCCTTAGGGTTTGGGTTTTTTTCCTTATCTATTTCAAGTCTGAGGACTTTTAAAAATAAAAAAAATAAAAAAAAAAAAAAAAAGAGAGAGAGAGACTAGGTAATGGTGTGTCCAGAAGAAGGAGATAACAGTTTTCTGTGCTGTTGAATTGCAGAGCTAACAAAGGACTGCCATTCAACACATTAAGGAATTAAATTTGGACTGGCAGTTTGGAATGGATTTTTCTGAAGCACTCAGCTTTTTCCTAAACCAGGATTTCTTCTGGAACAGCTACCCCTGATGGTCCACTCTACAACAACGCTTGCTCCAGAGCAGATTATATTAAATTAGTATACTTAGGCCAGCACAGCAGCTCATGCACAGGGAGTGAATCACAAATCACTCTTTTTCTTTGTTAATCCCACAACATTAACCAAATTAATGCCCCTTTGCAGACAAACATGGTTCTTTGTCAGCACAGGAACATTTGAGGAAATTAATTCAAAATAACTTTCAAAAGGGATTTGTTAAATTCCTCTAAAGCCCTATGACCTCAGTTTAGTTTAATTGGGCATTAATTTGTTTAACTCAATTCTTGTCCTAAGTCAATTAAACTCAGCAGAATTGTGACCATTTCAGCTCTGAAAGAAAATGCCCACACTGTGTTCTCAGCAGCTTAATTACAACAGTGGAAATGCACACCTTTTGTTTAATTTGGATCATTTTTCTTCAGTCTCCTGTGCTGACAAGTCCTCTGTGATGCCCCAACAAGGCTAAAGTCCTCTTGACTTACAAAGGTCGAAAGTATTTGACCCCAGATCTTTCGCTCCTACGCTTGCTACTTGGTATTCAGTGCTCCAGCCTTCCTCCTAGTACTGTCCCTAATACCATGGTGCATTTGGGGATTGCATCAGTAGTCCTTTTTATTTGTATAGACATTAAACCCCTCTGTGCTTACATAGGACTATACAGAAAAGCTCAGTAGGGTTATTTTTGCCCTGGATACAGCTTGTGTCATCAGCAGACCCTTTTTGCTCAGGCAGCCCTTTTGCACTGCTGAACAGCTAATTGGGTGCTTGGCACAGGAAGAGTCGTGGTGGCCTCTTCATGCATTCTTGTTTGCTATAGCTGCATGACTGATTTTACCAGCAAACCAGACCTAAGAAACACGGCACTGAAAGCCACTATTTTTCTGTCATCTGAAAACTGGAGATGCTCTGCATTTGTGGCAGGTCACAGAAGCAGAACCTTGATTTAGGGAGCCTCTATGAGACCAGGCCATAGCAACACAGTAGATGGGAGCCCAACAGACAGCAGTAGTTGTGAAAGAATGAAAATTTGCCATACAGCATCGCAAAAGGAAAAGAGAGGTTTTCCTGACATTGCTGTGAGATATTATAAAAGTCCCTCTCCCTTAGGAATGCTCAAGAGAAGATACATTTTTTGCAAGGTACATTACAACCCCATAAAATGCCTAGGAAGCACAGACTCAAGACAGAAGTGTTACTGCTGTGCTATACTTTGTCTTTGCAACTTTTTTGGTGTCCATAAATGCAAACACTCACAAGATAAAGCTGTACCATTGCATTGGGTTTGCATAACCATTGCAAGGTTTTGCCCATGGAGGAGCTACAGAAGTGACTTCTGTGAGAAGATGCTAAATGCTTCCTCTGTATTCGACAGAGCCAGTGCCAGCTGGCTTTAGGATGGAGCCACCACTGGCCAAGGCTGAGCCCATCAGCAACAGTGGCAGTGCCTTGGGGATAATGTATTGAAGAAGGAAGGGAGATGGGGGAGTGAAACAAATGGCCAGCAGCAATTGCAGATGTAGAGAGGAGTGAGAGTATGTGAGAGAAAAAACCCTGAAGACATCAAGGGGAGAAGGGCCATAAAATGTTCCAGGCACCAGAGCAGATGTTCTTCAACAGCCCGCAGTAAAGACTGTGGTGAGGCAGCTGTACCCCAGCAGCACATGGGGTCCACAGAGGAGCAGAGATCACCTGCAGTCCGTGGAGGACCCCATGCTGGAGTAGAGGCAGAAGGAGGCTGTGACCCACCCCAGGAAGCCCACTGGAGTCAGTTTGCTGGCAGGATTTGTGACCCTATAGGGAACACATGCTGGAGCAATTCATGAAGAACTGCAGTCTGAGGGAAAGCTACATTGAAGAAGTTCATGGAAGACTGTCTCCCATGGGAGATAATCCCATGCTGGACCAGGCAAAAGCAGTGAGTTCCTCCCCTGAAAAGGAAGGTGCAGCAGAAACAATGTGTGAAGAACTGATCACAGCCCCCATTCCCTGTCCCCCTGCACCACTGGGGAGGTCTGGAGAATGTAGAGAAATGTGAGTAAAGCTGAGCCTGGGAAAAAGGGAGGGGTGGAGGGAAGGAGTTTTAAGATTTGGTTTTATTTCTCATTACCCTACTCTGATATGATTGGTAGTAAATTAACCTAATTTCCCAATATCTGTTCTGCCCATGAATTCATTAATAATCTCTCCCTGTCTTTATTTTGACCCCTGAGCTTTCCATTATGTTTTCTCTCCCCTACACAGCTGAGAACAGGGATGACAGAAAAGCTTTTGGTGGGTACCTGGCATCCAGCCATGATCAACCACCACCACCCCACAGCAGTTCCACAAATGTGGAGACACACAAAGCACAAAAGCTACAGAAACAGCTGAACCATACAAGGAGTCAGCAGTTAAAATAACTCCTTTCCTATCTGCTCCCAATACTGATTTTCCTACAGCATCTTGTGGAAGTTTGGCAGGTTTGCAGCAGAACTAGGAAAACTAGAAGATAAAAGGCATCATAGGAACTTTTTTAAGAGCTTCTTATAAAATTCTCATTAATCATCCAGCAATTCTGCATTTAAAAGTCATCCAGCAAAATGCCTGGGTTTTGTTGTTTGTTTTTTTTTTTGGGTTTTTGGGGTTTTTTTTGTCTCAAGATGAAAGGCAGAGAATAGTAATACTCTTTCTTCTTTCCAGAAAGTAAAGGGAAGAGGGTTGGCATAGATGCATGCAAGAGAACAGTGGCTGTTGGAATACATGACAGTGTCCTCCACAGAAGTGAAAAAAGGTAATTTTCCTGCTGGCTTTTCCTCCTGCAAAGAGCCAGCAGCTGTATTGGTAAGCAAGATCTAAAGAGGGCAAGGTCTTGCATTAACTGGTGACACTGTTTTGCTTGCATGGCAGTTTCAAGGCTTGCTTAATTAAAGGGAAACATATTTCTAATGAATATACAACAATGGTAATAACATCCAGACTGTACAGTGCACCTTCTCCCCAGACAAGTCAGAGTTTTGCACAACCATTTCCCACTTCAGGCTGTCCTGTAGGCATGTCCCTGGCCCTCATTTTTGTAGCTATGCACTATTACATTCTCCATCAGCTTGTCCTTACATGGTTTTTGAACGTGACCAGCAACAGCAACAGTGTCTGACTTGTAGATTCACTGCAAGGTGGAGGGTGCAACAGAATTGGATGAATGGAAATCAATAGAGGACAGCACCAGGAGTCTGGGTATGAATCAGCCTGACAGACATTCAGGATTTTACAGCGTATAAAGGATTAAAACTGGGGGCTGCACTCAGATACTTGAGAAGCGGCAACCTGGATATCTACAGACCCTTGAAAGAGATGGAATATCCTGATTCAGGTTAGCTGAAACCTGTTTAAGTCTTTGAAAAATTTACCTCTGCCTGCATGTGACACTGCATGGTGTGAAGTGAGCTGGTAATATCTGAGGCAACATGCTGGAAGAAGACAGTCATTCATTATACCATTACCCTTCGCATGTAGTTGTCCTGCCAGTCTCTGTATTTTCAAGACCACTTCACCACTCCTTCCTTGCCTCTGCTGCTTCTCCAGGATCTCAGCTGTTATTTGCTTTCCTTCTTACAATTTGGTGTTCTCATGCAATTATATATGGTTTTTCTCCTACCATAAAAGAGGTTGCCATTTCCAGCACTGAGAATGTCTGAGGAGCAGGAGGCAATAAATAGCAGAGTGCAAAGGTCTCCTTTTCTTCAACTGACAGATCAGAAATTTGAGCTGAAGTGATTTTCTGCCAGGCTTACAAGCAAGGCAAGCAGCCCAAGAACAATAATTGGTTTAGATGTGTATCTCCAAAGAACAACAATCCCAAATAAGGAATTACTCCTCTCACAGAGTGTATAAACTCTATGGCAACAAGTTCATTGAGATTCAAGTTGTATTAAGCCTAATTTCCTCAGCTGGACTTTGTTCCAGCATTTTGCTGCTGCAGATAAACAACTTCTTGATCATTGATGACCTTCCCAAGAGCAGACTTAAGATCTCATAGAAAACCATAAGCACACTTTGGAAACCTAGCCCTTACCAAGCTTATCCTACCAACATATGTTCACATGGTTAGTGAAAAGTCAACCTGATGGTGCTATGTCTGAATCTTCAGGGTGTATTTTCAGCAACATACCTCTGTGACTTCTCCAGCCCCTGGAAACAGGTAGTCAAAACCACAGGACAGTCACAACTGAAGTTCTAAATGTGATTTCTGAGAGTAGTCCTTGCAACATGTGGCTTTGAAAGAGCATATTCACACACGTCTATGTGTCCCGGGGCATATCCAAGGCTGTCTCACCTTGCAGCTGTTCTGAGGGCTCTGCAGAGGGATCTGGAAAGGCTGGATAGGTGGGGTAAGTCCAACAATACAACTTTTAATAAGCCCAAGAGCCAAGTCCTGCACTTAGGTCACAACAACCCCCTGCAGAACCACAGGCTGGGGACAGTGTGGCTGGACAGTGCCCAGGCAGAAAGGGACCTGGGGCC
>VZUI01035794.1:0-15562 GCA_013401135.1 Cettia cetti | reverse complement strand
TTTATTTTATTTTATTTTATTTTATTTTATTTTATTTTATTTTATTTCATTTTATTTCATTTTATTTCATTTTATTTTATTTTATTTTATTTTATTTTATATTTTATTGCATTTTATTTTGTTTTGGTTTATTTTATTTTTGCTTTGTTTTAATATATTTTATTTTTCTCTTCAAAATTGCTAGAAAAATCAAGGAAAAGGGAAAGAGCATGATGAAGATGAAAAATCAAGGGAAAACCTGAAATGGAAATGTTTTTTTCTACCAGATCTTGTGAGGTGCTGCTGGCCTGCTTAATTTACATTGATTGCCAAATGTGAAGAACGTTTTTAAAATAAAAAAAAACCTGAAAAAAAAAAAAAAGTTTGTGCTGTTCAGATGCCCAAATACAATTCTAAGTCTTGTAGACTTTTATCTCCCTGATTTTGTCTCCAGATATTTAACATCTAAGGAACAGGAATTGTATTCTTGCCTTCTAGCTTCTTTAGATTTTAATTGTTTTTCCTAGTATGAGTTGTTCAAAAGTTGGTTTTTTTTAAGGTTTCTGGGGTAGGAGTCGTTTTTTGGAAGGAAGACCATCTTCCACATAAGCTTCTTTTGGGTGCTCAGAAAATGTCTGTTCATGTCTTAGCCTCTGGGTTTCCTGTGTCACCTTGGACAAATCATGTATGTGACTGTTGTAATGCCTTCTGAAATATATTTAGTACCAATCTGTCTTGCCAGAAGAAAATAATGTTAGATCTCTGGGGACTGTGGGACTTGCTAAATATGTTGAGAAGGGTGAGAAAGAGCAAGATGAGAAGTGGGTAGAGAAGAACTGGAATCATGTTTCCAATATGAAAGAATGACTCAAGATTTGATTTGAACACCACTGTAACTTTAGGGAAGAACAAAGAGGTTTGCTGGGTGCTAAGCACACAAAATTCAGTCCTTGCACACAATATTTTTAGTATAAACTCCTGTTCCAATCAGTTCAGAGGTTTTGTTATTGCAGTGTGTGCAGTGCAATGCTGCACTGTTCTTCATCCAAGAGCTCTGTTTCCTCTCCAAGTACTGTAAGACAGGAAGAGTCATGTAGGGGCTTAAAAAACTTGAACTGTCTCAAGGTTTTTCCTAGTCTGCCTTCATAGCTATGAACAATTTTGTCTGCAGGGACAATGGTGGACAGGCTCCATAAGCTCAGGCTTTTAAATTTCTGTCTTTAGAGAAACCTTGTGATCCTAGACAGATAACCTGCTGCCGATTTATTTTAATGATGATACTTTCTCACTGTTGGTCTTTATAAGCTCTTCCAATTACATGGCAAAGGTTTGGACCTTTCTATATGTTTTCTTTTTGTTATGCTTGATATGGATATTTCTGCGCGCACTGTATTCCTAGGGCTGTCAGTCAAAAGAAATAGACTAAACACTAAAAGAAGTCAGGTTTAATATAGAAAAAAAAAAGTTCCAGAACAATGGAATCTTGGGATATTATGTGAAAAAGAGTTGGGAGACTAAAACCCCTTGATATTTGAAAAGAATTCTTGAGGTAAAAACAACATTGAGTTTTACCAACAGTATTTAGAGAACAAACTTCTTCAAAGTACATGACAAGTACTTTCTAAATGTTGTCATAACATATATAGAATTTTTGATCTTAGTAAAGCTGTAAGTGCTTGATTTTTTTTTAAGTTAATTTTTCAGAAATTCTCTTTAATCCACCAGACAGAATCTTTATTTTGTCATTTATAGTATTTTGGGCTATGGAGTTATTCTGGGCTTCTAGAAGAAAAGTGGTATATGATTGGAATATAAATATTAACTACTAGTTTTGATGAAAATGTCATGAAAGCAATATTTAGGATTTATCAGAAAATACATTTTTGAAAACTCTCAGTGTAGTTCCATAGAGAATACTAGAAAAGCAAATGATCATTAAATCTAGTAAATTTTTAAATCATTACATTGATTGTTAATTTTTTACCACTAATACCAGTAGAGGCTACTATCTATATTTTTTTTTCCATTAAAAGAGAAAGTGTTTGATTCTTAAAAATTGTTCTCAGGTGCCTTTTTTTTTTTAATTTGTAAGTAATCAAAAATATTATAATATATATTTAGGAGAATATTTTACCTTCTTTGTAAGAGGACAAGAGTCATTCCAGGGGTTCTGAAAAATTTCAGTCTCCCCCTTGAAACTTCTTGATGTTAATCTAACAAATATTTTGTAATAGCTCAGAAATATTCTATTCAAGTCTGGAAAACAGCTTACTTGTTACCTTTTTATTTTGAACTTAACTTTTAAATTTAAAAAACTATAAATATAATGGCTTATTTTTCTCTGAACATTCTAGCATTTTCAACGCCCTGAAATAATATCTATATGAAAAGATTAGGAAAAGAGAGACATTCTTCTTGAAGTCAAGGCCAAGGCTGGATGGAGTTCTGAGCAACTCAGGCTAGTGGAAGATGTTCCTATCCATGGCAGAGGGCTGAAATGAGATGATCCTTAAGGTCCCAAGCCTTTCTGTGATTCTATGATTCTATGAAGTGACAGATTTTTAAAACATCCCTTTCAGTTCAATTGAGAGAAGACACCATGTTTGTTTGAAAAGAAATCAGTGTCAGTTAACTACTTTAAACTTGCCTTCTTAATTAGATATGCATAGTCCTAGAGAAATATTTTAACTTCAGCATTGATGAGTTGAGATTGAAAATTCCAGCTATTCTAGTGCAGTAGCATGTGGAAGATCCCATTATGAACTGTGGCTTCATTGCATTGCATAATGAAAGAAAAACAGCTAAAATATCTTACAAGAAACTGTGAAAAACAGTATCTTCATAAAAGTAAAATTAAAAAAAGCAAGTGGAAAGACAAGATCTCATAACTCATTTATAATAAAAATTTAAATTCATTAATATACAACTGACTTGACACATTTGCATACCTAACCTTACAGTACTTGTCTCTTGACATATTTTCATCTGTGTGCATTTTACCTTGAATGATGGATACATTAAATGTTTTGTTTTCCAGTCTAATGCCGCAGATGCACAAGCATGCCCAGCTACTCCCCTGGCTACCACATGTGTTCACCAATGTTTGCATTTCATATCTGAAACAGTACAGTTACGACTTTAATGAATGTTTGAAATTACGGATTTAATTAATGGCTAGTTCCCAAAAATTTGTGTATTTCTACACATTAATGTTACTCTTCTTTGAAATTTTGAACATGGGAAAAATGGCCCGTGACATAGTCTTCGCAGCACAAAGCTGAAATTGTTTTGGCAAGTGCTGCTAGGACATGCTGTTGATCATGGCAGTGATTATGGTCCTCCTAAGCCTAATTCTTCTACAGGACACAGTCGGGAACTGAGGGACAGGCAATTAAGTTTCAGAAGGAGTTTTTTCAGCCTGATCCCAACTTTATCAAACATCAAAAAAGCAGAAACATACCTACACTCTGAATTGATGAGAACAAGAGTTTATTCTGCAACACTTAGGGAGTTAGAATGACAAACAGTAATCAAATTCTCAATGCGTATTTAAAAATCTCAGGAATGTTCAAAGTGAAAATTCATCCTCAGACGATAATTACTGCCTCGACTCTGGTAGAACAAAGTTAGGTTGGAAGCGGCTCTGAGAAACCTGATCTAGTGGAAGGTGTCCCTAACCATGGCAGGGGATTTGGATTGAGACGATCTTTAAGGTTCTTACCAACCCAAATCAGTATGTGATTCTGTGATTCTAGTTGGAATTTATGCATGCTTCCTCAGACATTACCCTGTTCTGTAAATTAATGTTCTATTCTGGTCCTATTTATTTTTCTAATTTAATAGAAAAAGAATAACTTCTTTTCATACACAAATTTCTTTTTAAAGTGCACAGACAGGGATAGCTGGTGAAAAACACTCAGAAGGTTTCACCATTTGAACCATCACTTTGATGGTATGAGTTTTCAGCTGTTATAAAAGAGAGCAAATTAATCTGTATTTTAAGAACCCAGTATTAGGGAACAGTAGTGAGAATTGCTTAAGCTGTTAGTATAAGGTGATATTTCTCTTTTTGGGATACTTTAGATAAAAACCCATTTGCGCCAGCTGGCAATACTGGGGCTGGATAGAGATTTATATAGAGATTTGAACAGTAATACTGTTCAAAGAAACTTTGACAACATTTGAAACTTATGGTGTCAGAGTTGGATATTAGGAAAAGCTTCTTCACCCAGAAGGTGGTTGGGCACTGGAAAAGACTTCCCAGGGAAGTGGTCTAAGCACCAAGGCTGACAGAGTTCAAGAAGTTTTTGGACAATGCTGGCATATTGTAGGATCGTTGAGTCTGTTTTGTGCAGGACCAGGAGTTGGACTGGAGGATCCTTCTAGATCCTGTTCCACTAAAGATATTTTTTGATTCTATGACTCAATATTTTTTCTTGAGTGAGTAGTTTTGAAAGCCACAGAGCAACAATGTAAAAATTATTCTTTCACCACTGCCATCTGAAGGATTTTTTCGTACCTGGTGTAGGTGTACCTGGCGTTTCATACCCATGCGTGAATAAATTATCACCCACCTTGATTTCAAAATGACTGTCAGAGCACAATCATCTTTACATTCCCTTTTGGAGAAGATGCTCTCAAGAACTATAGGACTGCATTTCTCCATGAAAAATTATTTACTTGGGTTTTATTTTGTAACAGTTTAAGACTTTTTCTTTCCTTGAGACGTTACTGTAGTTTTATTTTAAAATCCAGGATACTGGAAAACATTGCTATGCCATGCCTCCCAAACTCCAGACTTTTGATAGATGCTTAAAACATTTACAAGCTTTGTGAACAACAAATAACTGGATTATTTTTAGACTGGAGCAATTTTTTTTTTTTTTTTGCTCCTGTCTTTCTGAGATTTTGCTTTTTAGACAGATTTATTAGATCATTCCATTACTTTAAGTATCAGCTGGAGTTCATTTTTTTTTCCCTTCAAATCTATCTATTCTTCACTTTTCTCTCTAAAGCCCTGTTTGTTGCATCCCAGCATGATCTTTCTTCTTTATTCATTTCTGGAGATCAGGGGTTTTGTTCCTTTGTCAACCATGAACGCCTTTTCTAACTTCTGAGGCTGCTTCATTCAGACCTAAATTCCTTTTCCTCTTCTCAGACAGGAACATGGAAAAGAGAGCTGTAGAGGACCTGTGGGATATCCACTTGTGTTTCTGCCACATGCTTGAGAATTTCATTGTGGAAGGGAAAGTAGAGGTGCTGAACTTCCCATGATTCTTTTTTTAATGATAAAAAATACACTTAATATTCCTTAATAAAATAAGGACAAAATGAAAATTTTTGTACTGTTTTTTGTTAAATATTATTAGCAGTTCAATAGCTGATGGTCCATGTAATTGAACGTAGGAAAAAGGGGTTTTTTTTCTGTGCATATAACATACATATTTATTCTTTCTGTTTCCGGAAACTAAAGACTTTTTGAATTAATCCCACCCACATTCCCCTATTATCCCATCAGAATAGACAAGAAATAAATCTCCAATGGAAATGCTGTCAAGATACAGTAACTGGGGAAATGAAATGCCACATAGAAGGAGACATTCTGATAGTCTAAATAAGGCATGAACTAGAAGTAGTAATATTTCAGTAGATAGTTTAAATCAAAGAAAGTGTATATTTTTAGCATAATTTCCAATGAACAATGATGCTTAGTATTGATAAACTGCACTACTCTCAGAATTTTAGGATTAAGAAAGACTTCTTTTACATTTGCTCTTAATTCTGTTTACATTTAAAACAAACTTTATGGGAAGAAATCTTAAGTTAATCTTTATATTTCTATTTAATTCAAGTGAGTTTCCTGTAGAATATTCTCTGGAGAAATATTCAGATTCCATATAAGTGTTTGATGAAGGTAGTGATTTGGCACAGAAGGTATATGCGACAATAAGGAAAATATGTCACTCAAGTTTCAAAAAACTCTTTCCTAGATATGTCTAAAAATTATATCCTCCTATTCTTGGCAAAGAAAGCCAGGTACTATAACCAGTTTAGACTTACAGATTTTATTTTTTTTTTTTTAAGATTATCCACTCTATTGGATGTGGGTGACTGTCTCTCTGATTAAATGGATTGTTTTATGATTCCTAGGAATGTGCAGCCAAAGTAGTACACTGGTAAGATTTTGTACTTTTCAATCCAAGGTCCTGATCCACACCTATACAGACATTATCCTAATTTCCTCTGTTGAAATTCAGGGGCTGCATATTCATAAATATGAACAGAGGAGGATAAGTTTGCTGAATTACCTGATTTCCGATAAGAAATTTGCCATGCATGTAATTTGTATTTGTACCACAAAAATTGCTATGTATTTCATTTTACTGATAACAATAAATCATCAGGTGGTAGATAAAAACCTGGTAAACTGTAGGATTTTTTTTCCCCAGCTATCTATTAGAAGTGGTGGTTTGGATAATTAATAGGGCTTGACTTTTTTGTAATGTAAGTGTCCCTCAGTATTAGGTTCCATTAAAAGCAATACTAAATAAATATTCATGGCAGTGTCTACTCATTGAGATAGGGTCACTTAGACAGAGTGTTCTATTAAAAATACATTTAATTTACTAGTGGTTGTCACCCAGTAGGTGTGAGAATTGATACTATGACCAGTAGCTTGTCAGGATTCATGGGGAGAGGTCATGGAAAATCTATTGGTCAAAATGTCAATTAGCTTCCCTAATAGATTATACCTGTGAGTGCTGCAGCCACTATCTTTAAGCAAACGAACAGTCTATCTCAACAACCTTCATGAATATTTTATTGAATGTTCCAATTGAAGTAAATTACCAAATTACAGTGTGCATATAAAGAGATGCATTGGAGGTTCCCTGAAGCAGTCAGTGGGATATAATAGTGGATTAAATATAGAAGGATATAACTGTTAATGTTCTCAGGAAAAAAAAAGAAGGAAAAAAGCAAACTATTATAAAAACCGATACAGAGCTGATGATACGCTTCCCAGAAGTTAAGGCTAACAATTTGCCTGTAATGCTGTCTCTGCAAAAAGGTGAAGAACTCCAAGACAATGCTCAGAGAGACAAGTTGTCTCAGTGTTACAGTCAAGTTTTTCAAGTTATTAGAAATGCCGTTGCCTGAATTAAGGTGCAAAGGAGATCATATGCCAAAGTCAACAGTATGGGTTTTATTTGGTAGTCAATATGAGAAAGACAGAAGAAGAAGGAAGAGAAAGAAATAGAAAAGAGGTGGGTGGAGAGAAAGAGGAAGAAAGAGACTAAAGAAAATATCACCACTCCATGGATCCCACCAGCATCCTGATGACTCTCTCCAGCTGGTCTTCTTGGTGATGAAGTTCCTCCAAAAAGCATAGAATCCACTGGATTAATATACACCCATGCCAGGTGGGAATGCCCAGGTATCTCCCCACTGGGGCAAGGGGGCAGTTTGACACAGTCTCTTGCAGCAGACTCTGGATCTGTTGCATCATTTTGCATCACATGCAGTACTGTGGTGCAAGGCCTCAAAAAAAAGTCTGGGGAGAACTTTGGGGATCTTTAATGGATTATGACACCCCTATCAGCTGCCTCTCATGTGAATGTCCCATGGATGTGCTGTTTGGAGTTGGAAGTTTCACAGCTGGGATGGCTTGTGTAAAGGGGGAAGTGTGTTCACTGCCTGTGACCAGAGGTTACACCACACATCCGAAACCTCCTCCTCTCCCCTCGGTTGGGGGGGACTATGTGTAAACCTGGCCTCTGTGGGCTGTAGTCTCCTCCACCCCAACCCCAGCCAGAGATGATTCTCAGCTCAGCTGCTGGGTTTGGCTTTACTGTGTATACATTCTTCTCCCTCAGCCTGAGATGATTGAACTATATTGTCCTATGGGGAATGAAGCAGAGAATATAATGGAACAGATAAATGAGCCTGGTATTTTAGGCCTGATTGAGCAGAAACTGTTGGAGAAGCAGACACAGATAAAGGCTCCCTAGGGTAGAAGTGACAAAGAAACATGTTGTGAAACTTTGTAATGATTACCAAGTAACTCATGTCATAAAGTATATATAACCAATGAGAAACTGCTACCAAAAATGGAACCCTACATAAGTGTCATACGGGGAAAAACCCTATATAAACGCCTTGTATGCTCAATAAATTTGGCTTCTGATCAGAACTTGGAATGTCCCTGTATTTCAACTGCTGATATTGTCCCCTTTATCTTATCTATATGTCCTAACTCACATCCAAGGTTCCAGTCAGGCGTCTTCAAAGAGGGCAGGGCTTCTATCGTTGTAGCTTCTTTATACAGATTTTGCTACAATGAGCAAAACTCCTTCATAACAAGGCATGAACCATTTCAGTCCTGACACTCAAGTACTAGAAGATGTTTTGATATGTGGAACTCAATAAGATAGTTTTGGTGTTTTTTTGCTTTTCTTGGAAGTCCAAAAACACTCTTAAAGTGGTGGGGAAAGGACACCTAGCACTCTGGCCTTACAGCATAAAGAGAAGAACTATTCCAGAATGCATATTCTGGCAAGCAGTTGTTGAAGAGGTAATTTTTCAGTTATGCATGTGTCATGAACTTGTCCTTGCAGCTGTAACAAAAGGATAACATCATAATTATTCCATTTATAGAAGCACACTATGTTATTGAGTTTTGTGGAGGTTAGTTTCACCTTAAACTGCATCAGTGGAGCTTAGATATATCAAGTTAAAGCAAGAATGGACAGGATTAAACGGGAAGACTAGCATAATATCTTCCTAAATAACATAATAAGTCTCATTGAGCTTATTTCTCCTTCCTTTTCTTAGTAAAGAAGAAGGCAAAGATACAGAAATGAGAACTGCTGTCTTAGTGGTACTGCAGGAGTATTCCTAACATGTCTGGAAGTAAACAATTCTTCCTGGAAATTTTCCATCCGTCAATAAGATTGTTCTAGAAATGTAAAACCTGACTCCAAATCTAACTGCTTTTTATAACGGAACTTTACGGAAAGACATATGGTAGTTGCATATGGATGACAGAAAAACCATCCGACAGCAGGAGGTAGGAGAGACAGAAAGACTGCCGAGTCAAAGGGGAAGGGTGGGGCTGCAGCAGCTCAGTGTAAGGGACATTCTACTGCCGCTTAAGCTTGTCCACAGGAGGAATGAAAGCTCCAGCATGCTGTCCCAGCTGATGAACTCTGTCTCAGACCTGTTACAAACCTACAATTAAGGTTAAATATGTTTGTCATTAAAGTATTTTCTCAAGGGCACACATTTGAAGGATTGGGCAAAGCAGTCTGAGACAGAACACAAATTTCTATTTGGTTAAGCTCAGTAAGAGCATTGACCAACAGGACTTCTAGAAAGTTAAAATAATGTCTAGCCAAAATAAGATAATTTGTATTTTAAGATACTTAGATTTAAAAATTATAAAATAACTTGGAGAAACATAGTATGCTCAAAAATTATTTTGAACCTTTTCCTGGAAGGAGAAGCAAAGTAGCTGAAACCTAATCAGGTAAAATAGAGAATTTTATTCATGGTGTCCTAGAGAAAAGGATCCAAGTCCTTGTATGAGCTGGAAGAATATTTCCAACATGTAATGTTCTGCATTCCAGGGGATAAAATAGAAGACAGAAGTATCAGCAATCCTGTGGCCATGTTGAAGAGTTAAGATAGAGAGGTTAGTTCATTAAAATGATTGTGCCCATCTTTTTGAACCATTTTAGGTAAAATATTTCTTTGAAGTTTGACTTTGAGCAGTATAATGTGGCTTCAAAAGCAGAAAGAAAAAAATGACTGCTCCAATTAGTAGGTACTGGAAGCTTTGTTGAAAGGTTTACAGCTATTAATAGTTCTTTTGGCTACTGACCACTATAACAGAGGCTAAAATTTATAGTAAATTCATATGCCAGGACTTTACATTTATAGTAAATTCCTATGTCTTTCTGAGAAAAAAAAAAAAATGGTCACACAGTAATAAATTATTTTTCAGCCATGCTTCCAAAGAACAATCATCTAGTTAATTTTCTGTTTCTGGTGTCAGATTAAGTTTCTTGTCTTTGTAAATGGAACAGAGCAGTTTGGAAAGAATACTGAATTTGCAGATGGAAAAGAGATATTCAAAGTGTATTCTCTGTCTGGACTGCTGGAAAATAATAATTAAAAAGAGATATAATTCATCTTGATTTTATGGCAGTTACATTAAAAATTAGAAAGCTGAAAATATGTGATATACAGTCTACACATAACAATCATTAATTAATGTTGAATTTAAGTTCTGAGTCCTATAGCTCAAACACTTGATTGAGGTATCAGATGCTTTTTTATTCACTGTCTTGTTTTAGGGCAAATTTGGGAGGAAACCTCCGAAGGGGGTTCCTCTGGAAAGCAAACTCAAACAGCCCCTCCCCCCAGCCAGTCCAGGAAAAACTTCCTGAGAAAAAAGTGGAAAAAACTATTTATTTAACAAGCAAAATACCTACAAGCACGAAGAGTGGATACTATGAAAATATAAAATGAACAATGAAACAATAAAACCTCTCATTGCTCCAAAGAGAGATGGCAAGCTGAGAAAGTCCTTCCCATGGGTGTAGCTCAGCTCACTCAGTCTCTTGTCCATCCCAGTCTCTCCGGAGGTCCAGGCCTGGTGGGCCACAGGTGCAAGCCCTCGGTGCTCCTCTGGGTTATTTCAGTCCAGAGTAGATTTAAACAGTCCCAAGAAGAAAAGGAAAAAACAGTCCAGGGAACTTTTCTGCCTCAGCTAGCTAAAACTAACTAAAAGGAAAAAGATCTCTGTCCCACTGCTGTCCAAGCCTCCAACAAACAGAAGTCCAGAGAAGAGAATGTGTGGGAGTCAGGTCGTTTCTCAAAACAAACTCCATCCTTCTTCTCTTGCTAGTTCACTCTCAGAATCAGTCTCAAAGGTACAGAATTCAATATACAGCACAAACAAAATGGACAATTGGGGATACAAGCATCATAAAGTCACCCTAGGACAGATGGTTACTGGGATAGGTGGAAACATCCATTCCAGTGGCTCCTGAGGTCCCTCCTGTGGGCTGGTCACACAAGCTTGCACAGGAGGACAGGAAGATGCTTGTATCTTCCCCTCACACTTGGTCTTCTGCTTCCCTGGTCCTTAAAAAATTGTCTGTTAGTATAAAATTTCATTTGCGTTGTCTGGCTGTATGACTGGGTTTCCCACCCTGGCTACAGTATATGTTTGCATTTTCCTGTACTTGAGATGTTCCTGTCTTGCTGGAGCAGTTTGTTCTTAAGTGGCCTTGCTGTCCATATTTGTAGCATTGAGATGCCAATTTTACTGCAGTTATAACAGAATTTGCTAACAAAGATGCATTGTGGGATTCAGATCCCACCTTGGCACAGGCATTTGTCATTTTATTTAAAGATTTCATTTGGCAGTAGTTCTATGATTTTCTGACAGTCTTCATTTGCATTATCCTTTGCCCATTGTAACATTAATTGATTTCTGGCCTCAATATTTGCAATTTGTTTCTCCATTGCTTCTTGTAATTTCTCTATAAATTACTGTTCGATCTTTGAATATTTTTGGATTGGTTAGCCATGTCTGCCACTTTAAATAAAGCTTGCATCCCCAAGTCTTTTGCTTGTGCTAGCACTAATGGATGTAATTTTGCCTTCAACTGTGGGTCCCCTAGTGGTAGCAGACCTAGGAGATGAGTAACTCCTCCCCTAAAACAACGATTTTCTTGTGACACTCTTAGGGTTTTTTAATTCCTGTTTTTCTGCACTGCTTTCCCAAATTGACTAGAAAAGAATGTATTGAATTAGGGTATAAATCAATTTTGCTAACTGCTCAATATCAAATGGTGTTACTTCTTCAGTGGTTAAGAGTTATAGCAAGTTAGCAACAGCAGAGAATCCCAATCCATAGTTGGCAACAAGTTGGCGTAACTCAGAAAGAACCAGCCATTGAAAAGGCATGTACTTATCAGATATGGTTCCATTGCCTCTCAGTACAGGATATACTTCTATTGTTCCAGCCCCACGGTCCCAATCATCTGATGTGGGCACATCTGTTTCTTCTGCTGCCTCACAATCTCCTCACATGACAGCCTCTCACTTTACCTGTCTCCAAACGCTGATCAGATCAGGAGTAGCTGTCGGCAGTGCAGCAATGGCTGTGTTCTCTTTGAGTTTGGCAAAGAGATGACGACTCTGGCTCTCTCTCTGGGTGTCAAGTTGCTAGTCAATATATTTTCCAGGGGCTGCTCTAACTTGGTAATGGTGGGGGCATGTGTGCAGTGGTGGCAGCTTTAAGGATCTCCAATTCATCAGCACTTCCAGGTTTGATATAGGCTTGACTTCCACAGCAATGGGCAGGTGCAGCCAATGGGAGCACCGTTGTAGGTGCAGTCTTGCAGTCTAGCTGATCAGCTCCAGGATAAGGCAGTCTGAGCACACCCGTGGTGATGTGGGATGCATGCCACTGCAGCACATGCTGTTCTGATGGCCATGCAGGCCACTTGATGCCTCTCTGCAGCAGCTGGGCACTGCTTCATCGGGTAGGGTGTGGGAATACAGCTTGGAAGCAGGACTCAAAGTACTGCTGAACTTATTACAGAAGTAGATGTACTAGAGGGCTACAAGCCCTGGCAAGTTGAGGCAAGATGCTGAAGAAGGAAGAGATCAAGGTGTATGTATATATGTTTGTGTGCAAGACAGTACAGGCTTGTACAAGTCTGTACTAGCCTATAGTTAGACAATGTTACTCAGAAACATAGATGTGGTTGTTATGCTTGGAAGGTATATAAACCAGCAGTGTGTTCAATAAAATCAGCTTTGTGATGCAAACCATAGGGACCCCATCTCTTCAATCGCCTGACATTACAGTTTTACAGTGGCTGGGTAGGGTTTCAGTGCGATCAGCACGTTCTGTTGTCAGTGTGTCCCAGCAGGCACAGGCAGTGCTGCTCTGTGCAGCCATGGAACATCCCCTACACAAGACGCCCTGGTACGAGCTGGCGGCGCCGCACCGCGCTGCCCTGGAGTGTCCCTCCAGAGAAACATCCTGGCATGAGCAAGCAACACCACTCTGCTCAGCCAGAGGAAGCCCCCAGAAAAGACACCCTGGCACAAGCTAGCAGAGTAACCCTGCACGGCTGTGGGACGCTCCTCTGGGGAAAGGTCCCAGCATGGAGTGGCAGCATGATTTCGCTTGACTGTTTTGCCCATCCTTCTCTCTTGTGTGCCCATTTCAGCATCTATGCCTCCTGCTGCTCCTCCTGGTGCCCTTTCCTCACCACTGGCTTAGGTGGGTGGTGCCCACAGTGTGACCATCATCATTCTCGCCTCACGCTTGGTTTTTAACTACCATAACAAGTCCACTAAAAACCTCTAGGGTTTTATCACATTGATGGCTGCCTCATCTCCTAGGGAGGCTTCTTCTCCTCCCTCTCTCCTAGGGAGGCTTCTTCAGTAATAAACCTGTCAACCCACTCACATGCTTTTAAATCTAGAGCAGTTCCTTCAGTTATATACAGTCTGTGTTTCTCAGACCATGTTAGCAGGGCCGGTAAAGTCTGCTCATTATGTCTTATCCCCTGTTTCTTTAAAAGAGGAATCCATACCTTAATAAGGCTCACACTCCCACATATTTTCTTTCCTGGACGCATCTTCAACTCCCAAAAAAGAGGGGGGTCCAGACCCACATGGCTTTCTCCACTGCCTTCTGCAGTTAAATCTGCTGCTCTGCCAGGATTCCACAGCTTTTCCCACTGTTTTCTGCAGCCCTACCAGATACCAGCAGCAATTCCCACTGCCCCATGGCTATTCCCATCACTCTTTGTAGCCTTACACACTGCAGGCAGCAATTTCCACTGCCCTCTGCCTCTCCATAATATCTGTGGCGGCTTGTTGTATCACTTCGGGGTCACCAATCATTGCAATGATGTGTCTGAGGCAGGGAAGCGACAAACACACATGAAGATCATTCAGCAACAGCCAACTTTATCGAGATCTTCTTCTCCTTATATAGATCATAAGGCAGTGCAGTTAATCCTCATTGGCTGAGCCTGTTGCCACCTGGCCAACCATCCAATAGCAGCCTGAACCCCCAATGGCCTGGGCCTACTCTCCAACAGGCCTTACTGGTCAGGTTACATAATCGAGGTAATTATATAATCACCCATATTTCAGTTATAAAGTTAGAATTATTTATAACTGTCAAGCCTACAGGCCAGCTGCAGGCCACCACACCTGTAAAAATCTCTTTCTTTGCTTTCCTCTGCCTCAGGTGCTTCTGTCATCAGCTCAGGGATTTTCTCTCTCCTAAAGCTTATTATCTAGCTGGAGGCTTTTTTGTTCCTCCCCTGACTTGTGTCCTGGAGAGACACCTGTGACCCAGGTGTAGGACATCCGCTTCCAGAGCAGGGTCCCCAGACGATCACCACAGTGAGGGATGGTGTCCGTGGGGTGCTGACTGCTGTGATCCACCTGGGGACAGTGGGCACAGCTTCTGGAGGCACCTTTTGGAACATCCAGAGATGATGTCACAGTCCTGTGTAAATCTTCATCTGATAATAAACATTAACATTCCTCAGCCTTGACTGCCAGTGTGTTGCTGGAATGGATTTGTTATTTTTATGAAGGAGAAGATGAAAGACTGGTGGGAGAGAAAACCCCAATAACCTGGATACCTTCTGACTGAACACCCACATCCTCTCATAAAACTTCACCTCAAACAAGTGTTTTATACCCAGCCCTTTGTCAGCTTTGAGCGATGCAGCCACAGGAACCAGGATCTGCAATTGCCCCTATTTCACACGGAACAAATTATTCCTGTCATAAACTCTTCAAGGCAGGGCTCATGTTTTATTTGCATTCATTTGTCCAGCCTCTTTTCCAAGCCAGCTGTCTCCCGACATCATGTAGTCACAAACCTCAGAAGTGCGTCTAAGAGATGGCTCTCCCTGACTGATTAAACTGATGGCTCTTTATTGACACTACTTCTCCTTGGGAGGTGCAGAATCCAGAACCCCAACAGAGGCAAGGCTGACACAGGCCCACCAGGCTCAGCAACACTGAGTATATCCAGTAGCTGCACATCAACCCAGTAGCTGCTCCTGGATCTTCCCCATTGCCCCCTTCAGACTACAAGATCTCTCCAGCAATTGGCCAGGGCCCTCTGAGCCTCTGGCAGTCAAATCCTCTGATTTTCACATCCTCACACACATGCAGACTCCTGATTCCCAAGGCTCTTACCCATCTGGTCAGCTTCTCTGGCTGGACACTCCCTGGGATCACATCCCCATACAACCACACAGTTCCAGCCCCTGGTATACAAGCCACTCACCCACAGTGCCCCTTTGTGGGGGCTCTCATACCTCCCTTCAGAGGGAATAAACAGTCCCTGACCCAAGAAAGGATTTAGGAATGGAGGTTAATGAGGAGCCGCGTCACAGTGTGCTGATCAGGATCACACTACCCAGTAAACTCTTTAACAGCGCTAGCCACTCTTGTCCCCTGAGCCTTATTTTTGTCCTTTGTCTGTTTCTTGTTACGTGTTGGGCGGGGGGGGGGGGGGGGAAAA